>JAHBCN010010412.1:0-31818 GCA_019359885.1 Listronotus oregonensis | reverse complement strand
GAACTATATGCTTTACTGCACTGTGCAAAAGAAAAAAAGGGGGCTTATAAAAACAAGCGGATCTGCATAATAACATACAGTCGCGTCAAGAGGCATTTTGGGAACCCGGTAACGCCCAACTGACATGGAAATCCAAAAAGAAATGAAAGTCCTGGGAGAACGCAACGGCGTAATTCTCCGGTGGGTACCAGGACATTCGAGAATAGAAGGCAACTAAAAAGGGGATGAGCTAGTGAGACAGGGATCATCCATACCATACTTTAGACCTATTATATAAATAGCCCTTGGATTAACCAAAACCACAGCACAAGGGCAAATCAAGAAATTAATTCAAAACAAACACGAGGAATATTGAGGGAGCCTCAGTAGAATGAGACATGGAAAAATCATCATTAGAAGCCCATTCAAAAGAACTAAGGAAGAACTACTCAGACAAAGTAGAAAAGACTTTGCATAATAGTAGGGCTTGGTATAAAAGTTTTTTTTTTATCTGGGGACAGTCCACGAAGGCTGATGCCTAAGTACTAACGTACCGTGGGTGTTTTAGGTGGTGAGAGGGATTTTTTTCACACGAGATTAAATTTTTGGAAAATTGGGAGGAAAGGAAAAACTTCCGCGCGGCGGTTCCAAGTCTTGACACTCTGGAATAAAGGAACGAAGAAAGCGGGAACTTCGGGGCCTCTCTAACTGAACTGAAAAAGGAGATAAAATTTGCACTACGTGTTGCTCTGTTGGGAGCTGCCAGAGAAGGTTATACTGACCAATTCCTCTGAGCAAAACCTGAAAATACCTGAAGAGCGACAGCCCCCCACAGCTCGACGATGGGCAAGAAGAGGAACCTTTCTGTGAGCGTTGGATCATTAAAAGACGAACGGCTCTTTTTGAATGGAGCCAGAATGCATGTTGTGGGGGTCGCCATTCCCCAGACATGAGCAATATTCTAAAGGGGTTGTTTGGGGGAAAATACAGAGTGTACAGATTGGAAGAAGCTGCCGAAGCTATGGATGAAATTGTTTGTGCCAGTTGAGGTTATTCTAAAAAAACCCCCATAGTTAAACGACTCTTTGTTCTGCAGAACTTGGCCGGCATATGTAAGGAATAGCATTCGCGTTTTTTCGCGACAGCGCTGACTTTTTTTTTGAGGCATTAAACTGAACAAGATTTTGGCGCCCCAATTCAAGATAAGTTTGAGGTCTTGTGAAAAAGATATCTGCCTGCGCTTTTTTCAAAATCAGAATTACACGGTGGCTTAAAAATTTAATACTGAGTGGGGGTATATCGTCAGCAAAACTATGTATGGGATTGATTGTGGAAGAAAAGACGTTAATGTGAAAAAAAGAGCGTGGTGCCAGCACTGACCCTGGAGACCCAGTTGGGGGAAGCTGGAGGGAAAGACCATCTCACTAACTGATATCGTCGTTAGAAAGGAAACGAAACCCAAGAGCAAAGCAGGTGGAAGACCGTAAAAGGAAGTTTTTTAAAAGTATGCCAGACCTGATCAAAGTTTTGGAATGTCAAGAGCAAGATCTGGGATTCACCAAGCTCAAGGGACTTGTTCCAGTTGCTGAGAAAAGGAAAAAGATCACTGTGGATCTACTGTGACGAAATCCTTTGTCTATCATGTAAGATCTTATTTTTTTCCAGATACTTTAAGTTTGGAATTAAAATTTTTCCATTACTTTGTAAACAACTGAAAAAGAGATATAGGTCTATAGTTAAAAGGGGAGACTTTTGGACCTTTTTTTGGGGACGGTTCACACGTGCGTCCCAATTTCCGGGAAAATCCCGTGTCGTAAGAGATTCGAAAGGGGCGAGTTAAGATGGGGCAAGCTCGCGAGCACTTTTTTTTAAACGATTGCTGGTACCATCCAGCCCAGACGTTTTTTTTGTTTTAAAAGAAGAAAAATACGCTTATCTGTTTGACTTTAAAAATTATATCGGCTTTTTTGAGAAACAGGGCAACTTTTGGGAAGGGAGGATTAATGGAGAATCAAGCGTAGTTTGGGGGCAAATTGTTTGGCAAATGTTCGGTTTTTCCTTTTGGGGTAGAGACAATTCCATCTTCAGAGATTAGGGGGAAAAGAATTTGTGAAAAAAATTCTGACTAATATTTTTGGCAAAGGACCGAAAGCTTTATTGCCATTTGAGAAAAAGAGAACTTTATCTTTATTATTTTAAAACGATCTTTCCTTCTGAGATATCTGATTATACTGTTTTTTTGCTTCGATGCTAGCCTGTCGATTTTCGGGACTGGGGTTTTGAAGAAACTTTTTGGGCTTGAATTTTTAAAAGTCTTGTTTGTCACAGGATTTAAAAAACCCGGTTTTGTTTAAGTTATGGGGTTTTTTTTTAGTGTGGGGAATATGGGGGCTCAATCCTATTGGGTTGTTTCGGAATTTTTTTTAATATTTTAAAGGTCGTGAGTAGAAAAGAAGGAGGTTTCCCCAAGGGTAGCTGGAAAAGGAATCTCTTAGACCATCCCAGTCGGCCGAACTGTAGTGCCAGACGGTTGTGGCGGATGCTTTGTTGCCTCAAAATGAGGGAGTTGATACGGTGACCAAACCATGGCGAGCGACCAAGGGGGCAGTTCTGATGCTTGATAGAGTTCGGGGGGGGAAGTAAGAAAGATATTTAGGGGTTAGAATTATCGGTGGGAACCCTAGGAAAGTAGGTAGGATATAATTAGATTGGTGAGCGAGTTGCTGATTGCGAAATTTTCTGCTGCTCTGCCTTTTATCGTTTTTGTGGAGCCAGCCAATCCTTATTATGAACATTAAAATCCCCGAGGACGATTACTTCGGCCAATGGAAAGGGGGAAAAATATTGTCGATCTTTATTGAAAAAATCAAAAAACTCGTTGTAGGAATTGTCAGAGGGGGACCGGTATATACAGCAGATGAATTTGGTGAAGATTTGAAAGTAAGTTTAACCCAAAGAATATCAGGCCCCCCTGATTCGAGGTTAGAAACCCTAGCACAAGCCAGGTCATTGCGAACGTAAGCACAAACGCCGCCATGGGGTCAAAAGATGAAATGAGTTCAAACCTGGGAAAAGGATTTTGGTTGCTGTTTTGGGACTTTTTTGGGTTTCGTAAGAAATAGTAGGGGGGTTTTGGAGGATTGAAGATAATGGTAACAGAGTTTACGTTAAGTTAAGCCCAATATTTGTGAAATATCGATTTTCGATGGTGGCCCCCAAATGTCCCCCGCCTGGAGAACCGAATGGGGGTATTTTACCTCCCGGGTAACTTTACGTTGGGGGGTCCATCATCATTTTTTTCAAATTTTACTAGAGTGAGAAAAAAAGAAAAGGAAAAGAAAAAGAAAGAAGAGGGAAAAGGGGAAAATAAAAGAGAAAGGGAGGAGGAAAAGGAAAAAAGCTCACCCCCAACTAAACGTAGTAAACCCCCGAGTCCTTTAAAGGGAAGGGGGTGGGACCCCCCAGGCAGGAAAGCCCTCTCCCCCATAAATAGTGGAATTAGGCAAAAAAAGCCCAAAAGGCTCCTACCCCGGTAGTAAATCAAGACGGGCCCCGGGGGAAAAAGAAAAAAAGAAGAAAAACGTGTTTAAAGCCAATCGATAAATGCACCAGAATAGTGGGCGTTAGAAATCAACGCAGATAAACATATCTAGGCAATTGATAACTTTTTTTTATTAAAACTAAAAAAGTGTTTTGAGATAAATGTCCATATTTTCTTAAAGCTGTAAAAACTTAAAATCTTGAATGCAGAATGTGTGCCGCTTACGGTAACTTTAGGAAATGATTATTTGCCAAAATATAATCTATGACTTGCAAAGTTACTGACGCGTTATTAATTTCTTGTTAAAATTTTAACTGACCATTTATAGGATTCTTATAAACATTTTAAATAATCTAAAAAAATTAGCTGATGCAATAAGCCGTTAAATACCTTAAAGACCATACTAAAAAAAATAGTTTAAAAAAAAATTGTCTTAAAAAAAGCCGATATAAAAACTCTGTGAAACAAGTTTTTTTTTTATGGACTATTTAATAATGCCGTTTAATTGACAAACAAAAAAATTGTAGATCATGGCTTTTGACAAAGTATTTGTAAAAAAGAGGACTCTTCTTTTACATCCTGTAGAATAAAAACAGGACAAACTTTTAAAAAATTGGAATAGCTAGCTTTGTCCAAAAAAATTTTCCTACAAATCCGTAAAAACCACATTTTGTTTTTTTTTTTTTTTCTAAGAAGTGACAATGATTTAAAATTTACTAGAAAAATTTAGTTGTAGTTGAATTAAACAGCAGTTTATAAGAAAGAGAGTGTCACATTTAAAGTTGCTTTTATATGTTGTAGTAAAAATGTATTTTTTTCTACTGGATGATTTCGCATTCTTGCAATTTCTTTACAATATAGGGCATGGACAATATTTTATTTGTTGTCAGATTAAAATGGTTTTACTACAAAAGTGATAAAATTAGCCGAGACAAAATTTCAGTAAGCACAAGATCGATAAATTAGAAAAAGAAATATTGTTTTTTAATAATTAAGCCCCAACATTGCTGCATTCGCACAAATTAAAATCTCTTTCGTTTATGTAAAATGTTAGCGGTATCGTGTAGAAAGAAATATACTTAACTTTAAATTCTTAAAAAAAAAGTATATATATTTTTTTAAATTATAAAATAAATTAAAAACTTTTCTAATAAAAAACACAGTCTTATTGCAAATGTCAGAAATGAAACAAGTTACACCTATCCTTACTATAATATTAATTATAGAGTGAGAAAAAAGGCAGGTTAAATATTAAGCCAAAACAATAAAACAAAATTGGAAAAACCACAGATAGACAAACGAAAAACAATATTATAAAACAATGTGTTTTGTATATTACAGATTTGAAAACGTAAAAATCAGCAAAAATCAAAAGATGCGAATTTTTTAAGATTATTATACTTTTCTTAAAGCACAGAAAGTAAAAAGACTTTACAATTTAACCCATTAAGTACTAGCGTTCCATATATGAACTACATCGTGCCAATTATAAAATGGTTAAAAATAAGAGTGTACTTGCAAAAACCCTTCGTAGGTCGATATTTTCAGGTTGCTGAATATTCTGGTAACGTGTCATATCAGTTTAAACATCAAGTAAACGAAAAGAGTTATTTAAAAGTTATTTGCTCCGTTCAACTGTCTGATGCATACACGAAAATGGCGCGTCGAGATGTGTGTACATATTTTAATAAGTTTTGAAATATCTAGACTGAAACTAATACCTTAATAATAAATTTTGATGTACTTAACTTTGAGTTTCATTGAAAAAGTCATTTATTATGCCTTTGTAATTCTTATTTTCGCATTTTTTTTCTGCCGTTCCTTATATGGACCGCTAGTCTCTTAGCGTACATAAAAATCTGTATGTTTAGTTTTAGGTTAACGGTGCAGCAGGTTGCGGATATGTTTGAAACTGAACTCGGGAGAAGATCTTAGAAATATTGGGGTTTACAAGGCAAATGCGTGAGAAGGATTTATCGAAATAATGAACCAAACCAAAAGATAAGATGGCAAAATTAAGACCATTGATGAATAAAATGAAACAACAATTTTTATGTCATTTTGTAACATCACAAGAAATATCATATGACGAAAGCATGACTGAGTATTATGGCCATCACGGCTGCAAACAATTTATCCGGGGAAACTCTATCCGCTTCGAATATAAGTGTTGGTGCATAACCCAAAAATGGATATTTAATAAATTTTGAAGCTTATCAAGGCTTAATACCAAACTCTAATGCTGCACATCAAAAAGAATTTGAAAAGCTTACGGCAATTTTTGCTGCAACTTATTGAAGAATTGCCCGACGAAAAGAAAGCATTACCGTATCGATTGTATTTTGACAATTTATTTACAAGCATAAAATTTTTGTCTCATCTAAAAAGATATCAGTGTGATGGAACTGGAACGATAAGGGAAAACAGGCTCCCGAAAAATGTTTCTATTACAGATGTTAAAACTATAAAAAAATCTAACCGCGGCCAATTTGATTATGCTGCGATTCACGACAAGTCGATCGTTGTTTCTAGGTGGATGAATAATTTAGTTGTCACTGTAGCTTCAACAGTACATCCGGTTTTTCCATTATCAAATGCACAACGGTATTCAGCAGCTCAGAAAAAGAAAATTGCCATAACAAGGCCAGAGTGTTTTCCGAAAAATATAATATGTTTATGAGGTACAGACCAAATGGACGCCACAATATCAACTTATATAGAATAGGTGTAAGGGGGAAAATAGTGTGGTGCATGATTTCTCACTTGGTTACTAGACGTTGCAATTCAAAATGCGTGGGCCATTTACAAGGTATACAATCCAGAAACCGCACAGTTGGATTTTAGGAGAGAAATTGCACAAACTTATCTAAAAAAATTTTAATGTTTGTTGAAATCAGGTGTTATTCAAAAGATTCCAAAATCTCCCTAGATATTCGGTTTGAGGAAAAAAAATAATTTGGTGGAATATATCCCCAATAACAAACGCCGACGATGCTCCGGACAAAACCATAGAGGCAGTTCTGTGCGCACACAGTGTTGCAAATGTGACGTAGGACTATGTATTGAGTGTTTCGTTGATTTTCATAATAAACAAATTAAAAAACTTGTTTGGCCAAATTTAATAATTTAAATAAATATGTCATTATCTTTTTTAAAATTATTTTTATATTAGTAATTTTACGAACCCTAAAAGACTAGCGTTCCATATATGGAACGGCCGCCATCTTGGAAATAATAAGATAACATGTACAAATTGACCTAAAACGTATTTTTATTGCTAAGTAGAGTATTAAAATATAATTTACTCCTTAATATTCCGAATATAAAAAACTCAGTCCTTAATGGGTTAAATATGTCTCATTTATTTTACCATTTTATGAACTAAAATATACAATTTTATATTAAAACATGTTTAATTTTTTAAATGGTAAGCAGTTGCCAAGGAGGATGTTTTATCAAAGTGTATCGTTTCACATGCTTAAATATTTGCCTACTCCATCGCTTTATACAATTTTAAAACTAGGCAAAAATGATCTACTTGCAGTTTAAATATTCAGCAATCTAAACTGCTAAACATTTTTACTTTATGTTTCGTATATTTACCTACTACTCCCCAAGGCACGGACTCTCTTTTATAAGGTTTTTTATTACAGGTAGAAGACAGGATGGTTTCCTTAGAAGATGGGCAAAAGCGAAGTAAAGAGATAGGTTGTGTATGTTTTCATGAAATATCTGTAAAGGAAACTATAGAACCGGTAAGTAAATGTAATGGAGGTAATTTTAATGATATTTTTTATCTACAATCGATTAGTTATGATATCGCTTAGTAGCTATTTTTCTAGTATTTGGGATACGTTATGAGACTCATAATACAACTAATGGTGTTAGAAACCTATAAGACACTTAGTTTTTTGATAATAAAAACCAACTGCAAATATCTACAATACAAAGTTAAACTACTTATTATTATAAATATTTATAACACACTTGTTTTAAAATGCCTTCACTTAAAAGGTTGGTAGGATTTTTTCCTTGTAAGGAAAGCAATGACTTGTACGTATGTGTAGACATAGACTTGATTTACTGTATTTCCAACTTTTAAAATATTCAAAAATATTTTTTTTTCAATTTGGTTAAGATTTTACCTTGGGATACCCTTGACTCTGACCTGATGGGGTCAAACTAACTACGTATTCCTCAGCGACTTCAAAAACATAAGTATACACTGTTCAAATTTGGTGGCGATTAATTTTGCAGTTTTGACCTTGAAATGCTCTTGACTCTGACCAAATGGGGTCAAACTGACCCCGGATTTGGATACAGCGACCCCAAAACCTTAATAATACCAAAGTCAAGTCTTTCGGAACTTTACCTTTTTCTTAACTTTAAAAAGTTTCGTATAAAAGTTGCTTTTTTCTACGTAGATTAAGATTCTGGAATAAAAAAATTTAGTATTTGAAGAAAACAAAATTGACATACATATTACCTTTTAAAATTGTATATATATATATATATATATATATATATATATATATATATATATATATATATATATATATATATATATATATATATATATATATATATATATATATATATATATATATATATATATATATATATATATATATATATATATATATATATATATATATATATACTTATATGTAACTTCGTTTCTAAATAATGGAAAAGCAGATATCCTTACCTTTTCTGTTGTTTCCTAGACGCGTTTTGCCTGCCTAACGGCTCTTATCAACAGGGCTGTACCGAGTGCACAGTTAACAACAGAAAAATCAAGAGTCTACTTAAAAGTCATATATCGATGTCTTTAGGTAAGATATAAAAATCTTACTCTTTGACGTCGTGCTAAAATCACATTTAGCAAACAGACAACCATATTTACCGGAATGGGTATATAATTTAAAAATCGGAAAATTTGTACTGTCACGGTAGTAAGATGTAACTCCGTTTTAAAAGACAGTTGAAAAGCAGACATCCTGATTTTTCTGTTGTTTCCTGTGACTCTTTCCCAACGCGCTTCGCCTGCCTAACAGGCCTTATCAATAGGGCTGTACCGAGTGCACAGTTAACAACAGAAAAATCAAGAATCTACTTAAAAGACATATATCGATGTCTTTAGGTAAGATATAAAAATCTTACTCCTTGAAGCCGTGCTAAAATCACATTTAGTAAACAGACATCAGCATTTACCGCAGTGGACATATAACTTTAATTGCAAACCCTTTATTAAAAACTAACACAACAGGTTGTACCTCTATTTGCGCTGGCCTTATAGGTCGAATGTTGCTTTTTCTGGATTTATTTTAGCAATTGAGTTTTTATTGCACACAAACTGTTCTAAATAACACTTAGCAACAGCAAATAACTTTTATCCATCGTGATGTTTCCCTATGATAATGTCACCTTTGGCATTAGCCAGATGGCTTGCGAAAGAACCAGGTATGCTATTGACAGTATACAAATGTGGCTCTGATCTCACAAATTGTGCAATAGTATTATAATTTTTGTCAATTTAATAATGACAACACACTAGTTTATTTATTTTCACTTATAGTGTAATAAACATGCTTCTCAACATTAAACTGTGAATTACGTCTTTGACCACATCGTCTTACCATTGCTCGACCATCATGCATACCTAAATCACTTTATCACTTAATATTACCTTGCTTTATTCCTAATCCCACAAAAGCCTATTGCTGCACCATTTTAGTCGGATGTTCAAGAGTCCATGGCAGCAACCAATATAGACATTAAGAAAAAAGTCCAAAACTTTTTGTACGGCAATTTGTTTTTCTGAAATCATGGTTTTGCAATCGCTTTATTTAAACAAAATCGAGGTCTAATGGCTAAAATATTAGTGTCCTTATAATTTTCTAATTTTTCTTTGTGATACCTGCCTATCGTAAACCCTCCTATCAAAGTCACTAGGCTGACAAATAGAATAGAATAGAATAGAATAGAATAGAATAGAATATGCTATATTACCATTAAGTACATAATATGTACATAGGTTCGTCAAAAAATTTATATATACAAAACCAGTAGCACCTATATAAGAACATCAAAGGTAAAATATACAAACTTATCAACTAAATAAACAAAATAAAACACAAACCAAATTTGTACATATAACATGCTTAGTCGTACTATTGAATAAATAAACAATAAAAAACCTGTATACACAATCAATTCTTGTTGTACACAATATAAACATATACATCTAAAGGCAAAAGCGCCATAATACAAATATAATACCAGAAGATATTTAATCTAGTGATTTACCAATTTTACAAATAAATAGATTGAAATGGAGATAAATTAGAAATGGATTGCAATTTTATGATTTTACAAACTAAATAGATATTATTAAAAGACTGTAGTTAAAAGTCAAGTTATCTAGCCTTCTAAAACTCTTTTACAGAGTAGAAAGCACCATCAACAAGAAACCTTTTCACCTCTACTCTTGAATCTAACACCACGCAAGGTTCTAAGATTTGGACTTAAATTGTTATATAAGTTTATACACTATACATTACGAGCGCTCATAGAAAGAGGTTTTGTTTAGGGACCAAAAGCAAACTTTAATCTAGTACTACTCTTCGAATGTAAACTTGTAAATAGATGTCGGTTTTTATTGACAAACATAAGACATTTATATATATAGACGCATGGGAAGGTTAAAATTTGTTTATCAACAAAAGTCGATCTGCATGAGTCTCTAAATCCCATATTAAAAATTAATCTTAATATTCTCTTTTGAGCAACCAAAACCCTCTCACACAGACCACTGAAGCCCCAGACAATAACATTGTAAGTAAGAAAAGTGTAAGCCAGAGAATAATAAACCGTTATCAGACTCTCTTCACCTAAAGTGTTTTTTAATTTAAGAATACCATAGTATGCGGAGTTCAGCCTGGCACAAACATGATCAATGTGCATATCAAATGTACAGCCTGAATCCAAGTAAGTACCCAAGAATTTAACAGAATTTGAAACCTTTACATTGTTCTCAGCAAAAAAATAGTCTGGTACTGGCTTACGAATATGCATATTAACAATGACTGTCTTTTCTGTATTTAAAATTAAGTTATTTTTTTTACACCACACTTCAAAGTCATGCTGCACCTCCATCATGCCCGCTCCAAGCTCCTCCAAGCTGTTAGACACGACCACAATAGTTGAATCATCCGCATACATTGTCAGATTATTAGCTTTTAAATGGGTTGAAACATCATTAACATAAAGTACAAAAAGTAGGGGCCCGAGGATCGAACCTTGCGGAACTCCCAAGTGTATTGGTTTAGTATCAGAAATAGTCTCCCCATATTTAACAATTATTTTTCGATTAGTCATATATGACTCGATCCAGTCAAGAAGAGAACCCCGTATGCCCATATTATAAAGTTTTGTTATGAGAAAAGACCTATTAACTGTGTCAAAAGCAATTGACAAATCAAAAACGCCACAACAAACTTTCCCTTGTCCAAGCTTTCATAAACAAAATTCAAGAGATTAAACGATGCAGTCTCTGTAGATTTCCCAGGAAAGAAACCATGTTGACACTCTTCAACAATGCCGTATCTACCTACAAAATGAATTATGCGGCGATAAACAACTTCCTCTAGCACTTTGGAAAATATGGATGGCAAAGTAATTTGTCTATAGTTCTCTATACTGGTTTTCTCATTTTTTTTATAGACTGGAACTATATTTGAAGTCTTTAGTACCTGTGGGAACACGCCCTCTGATAAGCTTAAATTTACGAGATCAGTTAGTAGGGGGCCAATCATCTGACCAATGGACTTCAGTAGTTTAGAATTTATACCATCAGTGCCTGAAGAATTTTTATTTTTAAGGCTACTAATTATGTTTCTTATCTCAGTCTCATCAGCGTTTATGACCACTATTGAATTGCTCAATATGGGACCTACTGTACATATGGTACTACTTGCACCATACTTATTAATTAGTTTTTTTTCTGAGACATTGCTAAAATAATTTACAAATTTGTTTGCTACATCGTGAGGTTCAGTGATTAATTCATTATTAACAGTTAATTGAATAGTGTGATTATCCAGATTTCGCCTGTTAAGTTGATTATTTACAATTTCCCATATAGTTTTGCTTTTATTTGTAGAGTTAGAAATTTTATTTTTATAGTAATCTTTTTTTACAATTTTAATTTTATTTTTATATTCCCTTTTTTTAAGTTTATAATTCTGAAAAATTTCTTCATTTTCTATGTTTTTTTGTAGCCAGTATAATCCGTCCAACTCTAATTTTAATTGTGCTAATTGGGGAGTATACCAATTTTCAGCCCTAAAATTTTTAACAGCATTTACTCTAACTGGACAGGCACAATCCAAGCAATATATCATATTTTCCACAAATACCTTCCACACATGATTAGTTCCCTTGTAATGACATAGAATTTCATACCAATTTTGCCGTTTTATAATGCTAGTAAATGCCTGAATATTACTAGGTGATAAACACCTTTCTTTTATTTGTTTATTACATGTGTTTTCTGATGACACATTATCACTTAGCAACGAGAAATTCATAAGGTGTGCCAGATGATCGCTTATGTGTGGATTAAAAATATTACACTTATACATTTCATTGTCAATGTTTGTAAGTACGTAATCTATTATGGAGACACTGGTTACACCGTTTTTATTGGTAAAAATTCTAGTGGGCTCTGTAGTGGTTATATTAAGTCCAAAAGAGTCAAACAGATCGCAAAGCTTTCTTTATTATTATTTTCAGTAAGATAGTCTACATTAAGGTCACCACAAAAGATTAGCCTATTATAACGCCCAAGAATATTTGAAAAAACTGAAAAAACCGCATCAAGGAAAACGTCTATGTCGCCACCACCCGGTCGGTAGCAGCATACTATACAGACATCATTAAAACCAACTCCGCACATCTCACAGTGTGTCTCAATAGCGGCATTATTTATTAAATTATTTATTTTAAACTTGGTTTTTAAACAATTTTTTACCAATATCAACGAGCCCCCATGCTCATAAATTTTCCCTTTAAAAAGTAGGATACCCCCTCATAACCCTTAATAACTAAGTTACTGGGTTTGGGAAAAACCGAAGCCAGTGTTCAGAAACCCCTATATCTAAATTTTCTTTTCTAGAAGCAACTCTAACTCGTCAATCTTATTCGTTAAGTTTTTGAACATTCAAATGAAGTAGTCTTACAGTTTTCACCTCTACCTTTCTCCAGATCCCACTGGGAGAGTCTTAGGTATAAAAAAGTATCCGATCGCATATTAGAACCCATCTGGTACACAATTGCCTTCTGGCTCTAGAATTAGATTATCTATCATTTCAAACTTATTAAACTGTTCTACACTCCCCCTGATAATCCCTGAATTGGGAAACAATTATATCCCCAATATTACTGCTTTTGTTTTTTAAGTCTATTATGTTATTTACATTATTAAAATTTTCCAAGTTTTAAAATTAAGTACATTATCAACAATTTGATTAAGCGTTTCTCGTACTAATTGAACCTTGACTCTTCCCTACATGACCAAAATTTAAAACCCAACTCCATTTCATCTTCCACATGCATGCCAGATTACAGATTTTAAAACAATTTTTTTAAACGACATTTTTACATAGAACATAATCAGATATAGCCCCTGCAAATTTTGCTTTGGTGTAACGATATATGCCACTTAAAGCTGTATTACATAATACTCTAATTGACGCGTTTTTTCCGACAAAAAATTCCGAATATAAGACAAAAGACGACCAGCGGTGGAATGACAATTCGTTGTCATATTTGAGACATATAATTAAGTTCGTAAATTTACCTACCGAAAGTAGCATATTTTTATTGATTTCCTTTTTAATGATTTAATAATTAAGATCCAAAACAAAACAACAGAGTCATTACATCATAGTCTTTAAAAATACATTAAAAATGGATTCCGCCAGTGAGCATGGATGAGCACCAGACTTAACCCATCCCTCAACAAAAATTTGTCATTATCCAAATAATTCCCGAGCAAAGACACGCAATTCAACGCAGAACCATCTCCATATAAGTACTTTTTTCTTTTTTCTGTAGGTGTAACATAAGTTTTATATTTTTGGACTTACCAACTCATTATTTAGACATTGGGCCGAACGGTGGTGTTTTTGTTTTAACTTTTTTTTTTTTTTGTTTTTCAGATGAGTCAGTCAAACTGCATTTTATGGTTTTGTAGGTTTATCCTTGGTTGGGAAAATGTTGCACTGTATTTCCGTTGTATGTGTTGTAGTCTTATTGGTTTGATAGCTGAGCTAGTTGTTGAGATAGCAATAGATTTATCAGTCTGTGTAGCTAATGAATGTGTTATGACCTTGTTTACCGTAGAGTTCCTAATTTTTTCCAAGAGCATAGTTATATGACGAGGTGTTTACACTATTGCATACATATTGGCATATTGTCCTTTTAAATAAAGCACTTTGAGAAAAACCCTTTAAATGTATAAATTAAACCAGAAAATTTTTAAAATTTCAATTGGACCAGTCTAAAAACAGTCCGAAAATTTAAATAGTCTTCACTGGACCAAAAATCCATAATCTTGTAAAATGTAATTGAATAAAGATTATGATTATTAGGTGTGTACTTTATTCATTTTTGGTCACTTACGACCTATTTCGTAAATACATTTTATCTCCTTTACCACCTAAGTTAATTATATTTTTGTAAGCGAACAAACTATTAAATATAATTTAAATTATATATTAAAATTGATTATATAGACTAGACTATAAAAAAATATATATACTATACTAAATACTGTCAAGAAAGAACCGATAATTGGTTAATGAAACACAAAAAATGTACCATTATTTAAATTTATTGTATTGCCATTAAAGTTTGCCAGTTCCGCAATAATACAGTTACGCATTTTTATGGAGCGATGTCAGTACTTGCCGCGAATTCTCTTTTATGTCATTAATCCACTGAAAAGGAGTGCCTCTATTAAGATTTTAGCTAGAAATTCATTCCCAATGATAATCCTGTGAGATGGTGCGTTGTCGTGGTTTAAAATTTATGAGTTTTTTTTCAGAAATCTGTTTTTTTCGACAAATTTGCTTTTTAAATTGCCGCAGATTACTCACATATTATTCTTTGTAATCGGTAATCGGAAACAGTCAACATTACTAATAATTTTGATCGACTTTAACGTGCTTTTTCGCATTCGTCTTAGTTGGAAGAAGAGAATCCGAAGCCTGTTGACTGGCTTGCATGTCAAATGCATAAGCCTATATCACATTACCATTAACAAGTCTTCAGCGACCTTTAAGCGATCGAGGTTTTTGAGAAAATTCGGGTCTTTCTCCACTAGTCGAGCGACAACGCGTTTCGTGCCCAAACACTCGTTTGAGATGGTATAAATTAATTCGAGAGACACATATATTTTAACGGCTATCTTTCCCAATTTAACTGACGATTTTCAGTTATGATTTTTTTTAGTTTGGCGGTAATAAGTTAAAGACATAGCAAGACAACATCATCTCGACCGCTCTTAAATGGACTGTACTACGTATAGACATGTGTTTTTGATAAAGTCGATTATGTAATATCTTTAGTTCTTCGACACACAATATTATCTTTGAAATAAAAATTTAAGACAATTTTTTTGTTCGCTATTTGTATTCATGGTATTAATCACAAAACAAACTTAAGGTAAACTAACATAATGGCGCACTGTAAGCAAATTAAATGACAAGTCACGCTCAAACTTTGCACAAGCATATACAGGGGCCCCCAAAGGGGGGAATGTATGGGGATTTGGGAAACCACGATAGATAGAAAATCGGTTAAATGGGGAAAGAGGAAATTTTTGTTAAAGCTAATCCGTTTATACATGGTTCTATCTATTCGGTTTTTTTGAAAATTTTTTTAAAAAAACCTGAAACAGCATTTTCGAAAATCGGCCTTTTTTTTTTATAAGTGAAAATTTTTCAAATCTGTAAAAACTTTTTAAAGCAATTTTTTTGTAGAATATGACCAAGTAGTCAATTTTTATTTTCACGTTTGGGTTTTTTTAGAATCATCATTAACTTCATTTTTTTATGGACGCCATATTTTTTTACGCAGCCAAATAGTGCTTTTTATTCTAATTTTAAACAAAAAACATGTTATAATTTAAGAGTTTATAACCTCATTTTTTTAAAAAAACAAATATTTGCTCTTTGGCCTTGATTCCGGGAACGTTTTTTTTTTTTTTTGTAAACAATAAAATATTAGTAATTGGCAAAATAGATAAGCTAAAGAGATATTTTACGAAAAGGGGAACATAGCTATAACGTTAATCCGTGTTACCAAAATGGGCGTAAAGTTAAAAACATCATAACTTTTTTTTTTATATGGGCCCCATATTATTTTGTCGCAGCCAAATAGTGCTTTTTTTTTTATTTCAACAATGTAAAAATGTTATAGTTTAGGAGTTTATAACCTCATCCACTTAAAAACAAATATTTTCTCAGTTGGCCTTCATTCCGGGGAAGTCATCTGCGTCATTATCAAGTGCTCGGGTACGTTATTAATTTTTTTAAATTTGTAAAATGATTAATTATTTGAAGAAAAATTTTTTTTGCAACGTTATTTAAAGCAATAGAAATTTAATAAAGCTGCGCAAACGTTTTCCCCGACAATTTCCCTGAAAGGCAACATCCTAAAAAAACATACTTTCAAAAACGGGTTTAAAAAAATTTGTTAAAAATTCGGAAGTTTTAAAAAACCACCCCCCAAGAAAGTACTTAAAAAAGAAAATTGACAACGAGATGCTACAGTTAACCAAAAATTTTAAAAAAAAATCCAACATCTTCAACCAGGGATGTTGGATAAAGTTCCCCATTCACCGGGTTAACCATTCATAGGGTATTTGGGGACTATTTAAAAAAATATCGTTAATATGTTGAAAATATGGACAACATTTTGAATTTAGGTCGTTATTTTCGTCTTCATTTTAGAAATATTAGTTTAGCCACTTTTTATTGTTTTTGTTTTCACTTTTTTTAATTAACTTGTTAGGGGTTTTTTTGTTGTAACACGGTATTAACGTTATAGCTATGTTCGCGAACCCATTTCTGTAAAATATCTGTTTGGCTTTCTTTTTTCCCCTAAATTTAATATTTTATTTTTTAAAAAAAAAAACTTTCCCCCGGAATAAGGGCCCCAACTGAGAAAATTTTTTTTTTTTTAAAATAAATGAGGTTATAAATTTTTAAATTATAACATGTTATACATTGTTGAAATCAGAATAAAAAGCACTATTCGGCGGGAAAAAAATCCAATATGGCGTCCATATAAAAAAAAAAAGTTGATGATGATTCAAAAAAAACCGAAACGTAGAAAATAAAAATTGACTACTTGGTCATATTCTACAAAAAAAGTTGCTCTGAAAAAATTTTTTTATATTTGAAAAATTTTCACTTATAAAAAAAATAAAAGGGCCCATTTTCGAAAATGCATTTTCAGGTTTTTAAAAAAATTTTCAAAAACCTGATTAGATAGAACCATGTAGTAAACGGAATTAGCTTACCAACAAATTGTCCAAAAACTTTTTCCCCTTTAACCGATTTTCTATCTATCGTGGTTTCCCCAAATCCCCATACATTCCCCACCAATTTGGGACACACTGTATAACTGTTGTGTCAACTTTTGACAAAAAAACATTTCGACAATCTTTCTAAGTGGGTTTAAAAATTATAGATTTTCTGAATATTTTTTACAGAATTTACTTAAGATGCAGTTGTTTTAAACTAAGACACATTTTCCCCCTAGAAAGAGAAAAAAAACCGGGGTGGTTTTTTACGGTTTTTCTCAAAAATTTTTTTATATATTTTTTTAGAATTGTTGCTCCAAAATCCCCTGAATCTAAGTAATTATCTATTTTTATTAAAAAAGTGTAATATAAGCATTGTCTTTAATGAAACATCTGTTAAAAAATCGAATTTGGAGAAGTTCTGCAATATTTATCACTTAAGCTATCTATCATAGACCTTGATTTAAAGACAATATATAATATTACTTTATCAATGCAAAACTAAACTAAATTATTCTTGCTATTTTGTTTATTATAATTATACCATGTTTTCAAAGGTTTATTTTTGATGATTTGTTAATTTGACGAATTTTAACATTTTAGGAAATTTCTGTTAATTTATTTCGTTAAAGCGTTTTAAAAAGAAACGTTGTGGTAAAGTAAATAGGTATTACATTAAACTAAATTTAAAGAAGGCTGTTTACTTTATACCACAATTGATTAAATTAAGTATGCAAATGTCCTTCATTAAAGTAAACCACTGGTTAAACTCATTGATATCCGATTTAACGTTTCCTTTTAACGCTTTACCGCCATTCAAATTACTCTTTCCTTTATCAAATGATTCTGCCCGTAGGTCAATTAGAATAACCTGCTACGTATATTACCGTTTCCAATGTTAATACCCCTTTACTATTTCCACTCTACTTATCAAAACAAGTAAATTTATTTTAAAGTTTTCTGAACCTTATATCAGACCTGAATTTATATGAAACGCAATACAAAATCTAATATTTTTTTAAACAAAGTGAATATAAATTGGTAAATATGTTATAGAATTTATAAATATGCCTATAAATTTCTATAATCCTTTCACTTTTTTAAAGGTGTTTGAAATGCCGATATTAATTTATTATTCAACTGTTGTAATTATAAAAAAATAATTTAGGTGGCCGTCTGAATGCGTTGCGCACGCATTTTAAATACGACATATTTTACAATTTCATGTTCTCGGTGTGTAGAAAAGTAGAACCTACAAAGTCAACAATTTCAACATTTCACAGTGTTTATTTTAACAATTTTAAATGAAACTTTGTCATAATAAAAATTCTTACTGTAATTATAGCAATGTTTATTTAACATGGGACTTTTTGGATTTTACTTGGAAGATTTAAAAACTAATTTTATGCAAAATTTAAAGAATATTAAAAAAAAATTGAATCTTTGTTTACTCTTATAATTAAAATGTAGCGGTGTAGGTAAATTAACAGAACTATTGTACCACACTATTAGGTTTTGACCTGCCGATGCCGTGTAGTTTGGTTATCATAGGTACTTTTATTGAAACATAATAGTTTTTGCGGGAATTCGCAGCAAATAGGTACTTTTATTGAAACATAATAGTTCGGAAGGCCACCGCAAAAAACCAAGCCTATAAGAGAACCGCATGAAACATTTTTTTTTTTGATATTACGATTCAAAGCCGCACTGCTGCTTCAGCTCAGCGGGTTCAAATTTCATTTTTTCTTACCTTAAAGAAATTGTGAAAAATCGGTTTGTTTAATACAACTCAAAAACTACTGACTTTAGGAAAAAATGATATATAGTCAAAATAAATGTCCAATAAACCTACGTTAGTTTTTTTTATACATTTTTTGAAGCCCTTTTAGTTTTTCAGATATTAACGATTTAAATTCAAAATAAAAACTTAAATATTTTGAAAGCTCAAAGAGTTACGAAAAAATATAATGATCAAAAAATATGCCTTTTGGTTAGCTCTTCAAAAATAGTTATATAAACATTTTTAATGAAATAAGTAGTAAAGGAGATTAAAGCAAAAAAGTGATTTTAGCCCTTAAATATTCCGCTTATAACAGTATTTTTTTCTGATACAAATTAGTATACCAGCACCGATCCATTTAAAAATTAATATGAAATATTTTATTTATTGAATAAAACAAACTAATACACATGTGCCTCGAGGCAATGATCCCCCATTGCCACTAACCACAGCTAACCTGCTGGCACGGATAATTTATTTAATTTTTCTTGGTCCAATTACTGTACTTATTCCGATCTACTAGAAACTGTAACTAAAATAAAATTTAATATTTACTTAATTATTCTGGGTGTTATATACCTGACAGGACGCTTAACATTTCTCGATTTCCTATGCTACTTTGTGTATAGTTATAATAATATTAATAATTTTTTAAAGACAGTTACTTGTTCAGAATGATTTTAAGAAAATTTTAATCATAATTTTAACATATTTTTTTTATATAGTTTATTTAGTATTAAACGTTTAAAACATTTCTCTTATTAAGCTATCTACTTATTCGAGGCTTAAAGTCATTTTTATTTAAATTATGGTATTAACTCATTAAATCACTACTTTAAGATATGATTAAATAAAAGTTTTAACATTACCTCAACAAAAAAAAAAAAAATAACTATATTTTTTTTTTTCATGTTACAAAATGATTAAAATTTTCTTTAGATTATTCTGAACAAGTAACTGTCTTTAAAAAATTATTAATATTATTATAACTATACACAAAGTAGCATAGGAAATCGAGAAATGTTAAGCGTCCAGTCAGGTATATAACACCCAGAATAATTAAGTAAATATTAAATTTTATTTTAGTTAAAGTTTCTAGTAGATCGGGAATATATATATATATATATATATATATATATATATATATATATATATATATATATATATATATATATATATATATATATATATATATATATATATATATATATATATATATATATATAAAAAAATTAAAAAAATAAATATAATTAAAATTTAAAATTAATTTTTTTAAAAAAAATTTAAAATTTTATATAAAAAAAATAAAAAAAATTTTTTTAAAAACAAAAAATTTTTTTACAAATTAATATGTATTAAAAATAACATTTAATAATGAAACAAAACTTCATTTTTTTTAAATATTATTTAACTTAGTTTTTAGCATGGATCGGCCCCTGTTACTACAAAACTTTACAAAAGAAAATGATAAAAAAAAAATTTATAGTTAAAAACTTAAAAAAAATATTTTAAATAAAAATATTATTACAAAATAAAAATTTATAAATTTTTAAAAATTTATTTTATTTTTAAATTTAATTAATTTAAATAAAATTTTTTTAAAAATTATTTATAAATTAAATTAAATTTGCAGAAAATTTATTTTAAAAAATAATAATTTAAAATTTAAAATTAATAAATTAATATTATTATAAAAATGCAAAGTTCAATTAAAATTTTTCAACGAAAAATTGTTATTTTTTTTTGGTACGAGAGAATATAATTATAAATGGAGCCCCACAAAATTTTTTGGGTATCAATTTTTTATTCATAGATTTTTTGTAAGTAAATATGTACCATTTCTAGGAAGGTTCTTTTGTAAAATTGTCGTCTATCTTATTGCATTCTCCAGCCCTAAAATTAAGATTTTACATGTTGAGAGAGGCACAAGAAAGAACACCTTTTGGCGTCACTTTTATGAGAAGTGATACGACCCATTAGATTTCTGCATGTATGTCCTATGTAGACTAGATCACATTCGGATGGAATTTGATACACCTAAGATAAGATTCTTTGTTATCTATTGGAGTTTTAGTTTTGTAAATAAAATGGGGAAACCCGTTTTGAGGGGATTTTTTTGCTATTTTAATGTCGTTTTATTAAAGAGTTTTATGTTTAGGTGTTAAATCCTCTTTTAATGCAAAAAGGCATTCCTGGTTCTTGAGAAAATTCACCATGAAAAGAATTTTTGGTGTTGATCTCTATCTTGCGTATGCAAAGAAGGTGGTTGACTTAATCTTTTAAATTTTCTGGCAATTTGTATTGTGGCTTTTTAATTTATTTATAATATTTTTAAATTCCCTGCGAAAATTTTTTCCAATTTTTTTTTAGTGCCTTTTCCGTAATCGGGATGTGACAAAAAAACAGCTCTTTTTTTTTCATCGCTAAATAAGATTGATCTTTCATGTTTTTGGGGATGATAAGAATGGTAGCTTATTAAAACCCGTTAGAACAGGGTTTTCTATCCAAAAAGTTTTTAAAAAGAGTCCTTTTGTGGGTCACGAAACAAGCATATCTAAAAAAGGGTGGTGTTGTTAACCTCGTGCCCACGGTAAATTGAAGCCCCTTGGTTATGAGTTAAAGATTTCAGCCCCAAATCCTCTTTTAGGGGGAAATACATAAAAAAATCACCAAAATAGCGTTTTACGAAGGTAATTAAAAAAAAGCATATTCTCCAGAAAAATCCTTCACCAAATCGCCAAGAACATAGTTAAAACAGAATGGGTGAGATAGAGGATCCCATTGGGGTTCCATGAATTTGTTTGAAATTTTTTATTTTAAAAAAACACAGTAATTTGAATAAAAAAAAAAAGTTATTAGGTTTTAAATTTTAATAAAATCCTTCCCCCGCAATAGTCTGATTTTTGTGTCCCTTTTATTTTCGAGACTAGCAATAATTATTTTTAAATAAAAAAAGGGAAACTACATCGAAACTAACAATCACATGACCTTGGGGGTTTGAATATTGTTTATAAACTCATGAAGGTCCCCCAAAAACTTTAATATAATAATCATTGTTAAAATCATATGCATGGGTAAAAATTTGGCTTCCCACATGACCGAAATTTTAATATATTTTAAAATATTATTATTAAAAATTTTATTTATATTTTATAAAAATATTAAATTTAGGGTAAAAATTTAAAAATTTAATTTAAAAAAAATAGGTTTCCTTTTTTTCCCCAACTTAAAAAATTTTTTAATTAAAATTTTGCCCCCCAAAAATTTTAATAAAAAAAAATTTAATTTTTAAATTTTTTTTTTTAAAAATTTAAAAATTTTTAAAAAACTTTTATTTTTTATTAAAAAAATTTTTTTTATAAATATTAAAAAAATACTTTTGGAACCCCAAAAACCCCAAAATTTTCCCATTTTAAAATTTTTTTAAACAAAATTTTGGGACCCTAAAAAATTTGTTTTTAAAAATTATTTCTTTAAAATTTTTGGGGATTTTTTTAATTTTCCTTTTTTTAAAAATGAGTTAAAAAATTTTTTCCTTTAAAAACCCAAGGAATTCCCCAAATTTTGGGTTTCAAAGTAACCCTTTTTAAAGTTTTGCCAAAATAAAGGATTTTAAAAAATTTTTTTGCAGAAAACCCAAAATTTTAAAACAGGAAAAGAAAAATTTTTCAAACAAAATGGTTTTTTAAAAACAGGAAAAAAACGGCGTTTTTTTCCCCCTTTCCCCTTAAGAAAAAGGGACTAAAAATTAAAATATTTCCCAAGAATTTTCCCAAAAAAGCAAAATAAAAAATTTTTAAAAGACATTTTTTTAAATTTTAAAAAATTTTACCCTTTAAGTCCCAACCAAACCTTTTTTTTAAAAAACCAAAAAGGGTTCCCTAAAAAAAATTTTTAAAAAGGGTTTTTTAAAAGAAAAAGGAAAACCCCTTTTTTTTTCCCTTTTATTAAAGGGAAACCCAAAAAAATTTTTTAAAAATTTAAAAAATTTTAAAAACAAAAAAAACCTCAAAAGGTTTAAAATTTTTTTTGACAAAAAACCCCAAAACTAAATTTAAAAAAAAGGGGTCTTTTTAAAGTAAGGTATAAATTCCCCAAAAACCAGATTTGGGGGCCCCCCAGTTAATAGAAATACACAAAATTCCAATTGGCTAAACTTTAAAATTTTAACCCAGAAAAAGGGCTTTCTGGCATTTTACAAAAAGGGGGGGCAGAAGGGCTAAAAAAGAATTTTTAAAAATTTTGAAGAGCTGAAAAAGGGGAAAGGTAAAGAACCCTTTTTAAAATTTTTAAAAAAATTTTTTTATTAAAAAAAAAATTTAAAAAAAAAAAAGGAAAAATTTTTCCAAAAATTTGGGCCCCTTTTATAATTTTTTTTTCCTGCCCCAAAAAAACAAAAACCAAATTTTTTTTAAAATTCAAAAAAAAACATTTTTAAAAAATTTTTAAATTTTGTAGGGTTTAAAAACCAAAAATTTTTAAATTTTAAATTAAAATTAAAAACCTTTAAAATGGTTTATTTTTAAAAAAAAATAATGACCCCCAAACTCTTTTATTGTGGGGAAGGGGTTTAAAAAAAATTTGGGGGGGCCCAAAGATAAAAAATTCCCCGTCACCCCCAAATTTTTTCCTTTTGGGTTTTCCAATTTAAAATTTAAAAACCAAATTTTTTAAAATATTATTTTCCCAAATTTCCCCCAAATTCCTTGCAATTTTAAAAACGCTAAAGGTGAATTTTTTAAACCCAAACCCTTTTTTTTTGGTAAAAATTTTTAAAAAATAAAAATTCTTTTTTTTTAAAAATTTTTTTCAATTTTTTTAAAAAACCCCCTTTATGTAAAGGGGCCCCCAAAGTCCAAAATTCCAAAAACCAAGCAAAATTTTAAAAATTTTAAAGAGGAAGTAAGGGGGTTTGTTCCCCTTTCATTGCTATTAAACCCCCGGGTTTTTTTTTAAAAAAACAATTGGGGAAAAAAATTGAAAAAGAAAATTAAAATTTTTTTGGGTTTTCAAAAATTTAAGGAAAAATTTTTTTAAATTTTGGGGTTTCCTGATGAAAAAATTTTTCCGAAATTTTGATTTTTTCAATTAAAGGGGTTTAATTAAAAAATAAAGGGGGGGCCCTTAATTTTTGCTTATTTCCGGGAAAAATTTCCCCCCTGCTTGGGAAAATTTTTTCCCTTTTTTTTAGTATTTTTTAAAAATCCCCTTTTTTTTTTCTTTTTTTTATTTTATTAAAAAATAAAATTTAAAAATTAAATTTAAAAATAAAATAAATTAATTATTTTTTTAATAATAAGATTTTTATTATTAAAAATTTTAAAAAATATATAATAAAATATATATATATATATATATATATATATATATATATATATATATATATATATATATATATATAAATAAGGGTATTTGACCGACTAGTTAACTAACAAGTCCTAAAATCTTGAGGGTTCGGTCTGTGGAGGGCTTTTTTTAAATGGAAAAAGAAAAACTCTTTTTACTACGCCAAGCTTTCGGAATGTTTATTCCCTTTTTCTTAGGCTACAATAGAAGTACAAGATCTTAGTGAAATAAAGTAAAACCATTTTTTTAAAATTTACCTTGTGTGCAAAGTAAGTTAAATGTTAACAAATTCAACATCCTGTAATGAACTTTTGAGCTAGTGTTTTGCACGAACAATTAACATTATTTAGAGACTAATTATTATTACATTGTTTTCTTAAAAAAAATAAAAATAAAGGATTATTATACCACCACGTCAGTGGAGATTTTTAACTGACCTATGCAAAGTTACTTTTTTGATGTTAAACGTTTTTTTCCCCGGTTTTTTTTGGAAAAAAGAAATTCCATTGGAAGTTCGTTACTTATCTCACAGAGGTAGGTGGAAACGGAGAATGCGGTTTTTTGTTGTCGAAAACCTTTGTCAGAAAATCCTTGTTCTCACCCAAGGATTGACTGTGATTTAAAGAAACCTGTAGTTGTCGGTACGATATATCAAATTATAATTTTATAGGAATCTGTAAAATTGAACAATCCTTGTCTGTCACTCAAGGACTGTTTTTGAATGAAAGGACTAGATGGCGAATATTTGCGGCTGGCTAAAGCTACATCCAATGCCACGTTAGATGGAGCTGCAGTCACCCGACAGTCCTTTTTGTTGAAATTGTTTGACCGAAATTGCTCTGTTGAGAGATGATTTAAACGTTATAAGTCTGATTAAAAGAGACAATGGAGAAAAAAAAAAAACAAAGGCACTAGTGTGTCTTGATTTTATTGAGTCGACTGCCTGTCACTAGCAGTGGGCTCAACACTCAAGAACGCTTATTTTAAGATATTGGTTCATAGTAGGTATTAAATAGATTAAATTATTAAGAAAGTGGTCAGGAACCTCCACTGGGTGTTACATAATTGACAGGTTAAGACTAAATTTACAGATTTTATTGGTAAAAACAAGCAAGCAAACAAGTAAAGAGAAATGCAGAAAGGGGGAATAAATTTTTTTGTGCTTTCGATAAACACACTATGCTGTGACCCATACGCTGCAATTCCACCATCACATTGTGATGGAACCTTTATGAGCGTACCAGTGGCAGCACAGTGAGTCCCTCAAAGCTTTAATCAAAATACAAGTTGATTGATATCATTCAGAGTCATTAGAAGCTGTACTCATTGCTTGTCAATTTGTACCTAGTTTATGTGAGATCCTAAGAAATGGCTGAAAAGTGATTTTTCTTTTTTAATTGTCTTTTAGGTTGGTTATGAATCTGAAGTGTTTGTTGATATATTGTTGGAGTTCGGTTGTTTAAGTGGATAATATGAGAGTAGATAGCACTGAGTTCAGTGGTATCTTTTTTCTTGTTTATCACCTCAGGTTCTAAGTGTATTTCAGTCATTTCCAAAACAGCCTTTTTCTGGTATTTATTTCGCTATGTAGTGTTGTTGTGTTGGCGAAATCTGGAATATGTCCTGTGTCTAGGTTATGTTCAGCTAGAGCACAAGTTCTTTTTCCCAACCTACAATCGCTCTTATGTGATGTTAAACGGTCCTTGAGGACTCTAGAAGTTTGTCCTATGTAGACTTTATCGCAGTGAGAGCAAGGAACACTATATACAACTCCTGATTTTTTTAAAGGATTGTCTTTATCTAAACTAAAAGATAAAGACAATCCTTTAAAAAAATCAGTAGTATAGTTTGTAAAAAACTAAAAGTTGTCAACTAAAAGTTGCTTTTCTTAAATTAGAGCAACAAGTGGAAGATTTTTTGTAAAAAAGTTGCTTTTCTAACATTTAGAGAAATAAGTGAAAAACTTGTTGCCAAAAAAGAATTAGCGCGAAAGGTTTAGGCAGTAGTTCGCCAGTTCTCCACTGGTTTTCTACAAGTTGCTTGTGCAAAGCGTGCAGCAACAAATCTTCCACTTTTAGTTATAAACCTTGCACTTCTCAAATTAGTGCAACAAGTAAAAGATTTTTTGTAGAAAACTAAAAGTTGCTCTTTTTAAATTTAGAAAAACAAGTGAAAAACTTGTTACCAAAGAATTAGCGCGAAAGGTTTAGGTAGGTTCACCAGTTTTCTACTAGTTTTCTACACTTGTAGCGTTGTTGCTGCGCGCTTTGCGCAGGCAACTTTGCCTGCGCAAAGCGGGCAGCAACAAATCTTCCACTTTTAGTTGTCAACTTTCTTTGATCTTTACCGACACTCCGTGGGAAACTAAAATTAAGTGGAAGATTTGTCTCTCGACAAGTGGAAGACAGAAAAAGTTGCTATATTTTGTAGAGAAAGCAAGAAATTGCCGCAACTTGTGGAAAACTTAGTGGAACACTTTGGTGTAAACGCGGCTACACTCCGGGGAAAACCAAAATTTATTGGAAGATTTTTCTCTTCACAAGTAGAATACAGAAAAAGTTGCTGTATTTTGTAGAAAAAGCAACAAATTGCCGCAACTTGTGAAAAACTTAGTGGAAGACTTTGGTGTAAACGCGGCTTATGTTTACTCCTACATAGTAACACGCAGTCCTTCTTTGAAGTTTACATATCTAAATTAAGCTATCTTTTAAACCGCTTCCTCTAGATACATTGATTAAGGAATAAACAATTATGCATTGTAACAAAACAAATACAGTTAAGAAATACTAAATATCTGTAGATTACAGTAAAGCGCATATTGCAAATATTTAACTTTAACTACAGAAAAATCCAACTTACAATTACATATTTAAAAAGAAATTTTAGATCATTTTTCTCAATTAAGTCACTGTAAGCTTCTTAATCCAACACTAATAAAAAATATATTTTTAATCACTTTTTAATTAATTTTTGATTATCTGTGTTCGAAGATTCATCCCATATTATCTAGTACCTTTAATAAAATTCTAAACATTGAAAACAGCTAATTCGTAAAAAAAATCGTTCTTGATCAAATAACCTCTTTCCTAGCGATCAGCAAAGTTAAAAAACGCTGGGCAAGTCAGTAACTAGATGGGTAACAGGCAGCTTGGTGGTGCTGTTGGATAAGTTGGAAGACGTAGTTCGGAGGTAATAGATATTTATATAACATCCGTGGTGGCGCTACCGCGTTTTCTCAAAGGTGCCGTAAAATGTAAGATCTGTATGTTTCGATACCTGAACAACATTACGAAACTTGGGAAAAATTTTGATATTTATCTAAAAACCAGGCACCCACGGTACCTAGTAATTAGGCTTTGTACCGGGTGTCCAAAGAAGAAAGGAAGCCGTCTGTATCTTAGAAAATATAGTATCGTACATCGTTGGGATTTTTTTTTAAATGGCCAAGAGAAATACCTTACAATTACTTTCAAGTTTCTAAAGCTACCACAAGACGGCGCAACCGCGACGGTAAATTAAAATCATCATTTTTTCTTCAAAATTAGCTAGTATTGGATACAATTTTAATAACATCAACAAAAATCCTAACCTATTCTGCCTCAGTTTCGTACAGAACTTTTTGTCGTATTTCCAATAAAAAGGGTGGGGGAAGATGATAAATAATGCAACTTTCAAATAGCTCTATCTTCCACATCTTTTATCAAAAGTGGTTCAAGTGATTACTCGTTTCAAAGAAAATTCAAAGTTCTTTTAAATATCATTCTCTTTGATATCGGCTAGTTTGTAGTTTACCAACTAGAGGGCGTTCTTTAAGGAAAATTTGGTTTTTTGAGATTCTTTTGAAAAAGTTAAATACAACGGTATGCTTTTTATTGTAGGTTCAGAAGTGGGAAAAATACCTATACTTTGGCGGAAACCGCGTTTCAATATCTGCATTTCTTTTCGATTTTTTTAATGATAAATTAATAATTATTTAAAACTGTCTTTGGACAGAGTAAAAGAACAATTACTGAAAAGTAATAAATAAATACTGAAAACTATTTTAAAGTTTGTTTTGTATCTACTAAAAAACAGAATGAACAATCGAAAACATGAAAATGCGGTGATTTGGGCATTTATTAACTCTAATTTAAATATTAGTCAAATAGGCTTGGAATAAAAACAAGAACAAAAGATTGGAAAACGACATTGGCGCGCATGACTTATTTAAGTTAAAAATTGTCATTTTCAATTCAATTTTTAAATATTTTTAAATTAGAATCTAATCTGCATAAAAAATAAGAATTCCAAATGAATGACAAAAAGTCCTTTACCAAACTGATGCAGAATTGGTTAGAGTTTCTGCTGATTTTATCAAAATTGTACCTAATACTAGCTAATTTTGGGAAAATAGGTTTTTTTTAATTTACCGTTACGGTTGCGCCACCTCGTAGTGGCTTTAGAAACTCTAGCTTTTTCTCTTGACTACATTTACAAAAAATATCTTTTCTTAATGCTGTGCGATAAATAGTTTCCGAGAAACAGCCAGCGTTCTTTCTTATTTGGACACCCGGTACAAACCTTTGTGGGCTGTTATAAAGATTAAAAAAACGCCATTGTTTTAAGTTTCCAACCTTTGAATTGTGTTATTATATACATTTTTTTAATTTTAATTTTTTAATATAATATAGGCAAAAGGTTTTAATTTTAGTTGCAATTTGCCAAGAAACCTAACTAAGGTAATTCAGTTTAAAACTTTATCTTTCTAGAAAGTACATTTAAGTTTGTATCTAGCCAGTAGTTCAGAACTGATAAAACCTTAATTAGTTTTTATTATTGGTTTATAGTATAATTAATTTTATTTAAATAAAAAAGAATTATTTAAAATTTTCCCAAATTTTTTCACAGTTCAAAAAGGTAAATAACGACTTTATGACCCATTAAAATACTACTTAAAAAGATTAAATTTCAAAACATTAAAAGTAGTTCGTAATTCAAGGATCAAACATTTCGTACTCTATTTTTAAAGTCATTGGAAAATTACAATAAAGCGAATAATAAGAAGCATTAAAAACAAAGATCTGAATATTTATTTTATACGTATTTTTCCTTTTAATTTGATTGTTTACTTGATTAGCTACTATATTTAAATTAACTTTAAAATATTGATGATGATAAAATAATTCTAATTATAATTTATTTTACATACTATAACTTAAAAACCTAATAAAAACTCTAAAAAAAAATATTTTCTTAATTGCATATAAAATGCCGAAATCGGCTATTGAATTTGAGCATGTTTAGCTATTGTCCAGGGGGAAACCCCGGTGTATGGCCCCAAAAACCCTTTTACCGCTGTGTTCGCAGTCTTTTTTGGGGTTGGGCCCAGGATATTTTAACATGGCTGGAGTTGCTGGTTATCGGAAACCCTTGTTCAGGGGGAAACGGGACCCAAGCTAAGACGAACACAAGGTTAACCAAGGGGTTTTAATACCCATGAGTGAATGTCCGGGCCAAAAGGTGTTCCAATGGTCCCTCTGAATGGGCGACCTCTCGATATCTCCCTTTACCCCGGTAATGCGGGGCTCTGCCGGGTTTATTTTTACTTCCTGCCCCAAACAAAAAGGGGGAACAAAACCCTTTTCTGGGAAAAAGTGACGAAGGTGCGCTGCCCGAAACGAAAAACCCGTTTCGAGGGTCCCAAGGTCAAAGCGGAAAAAGGGTCCCCCACCAAAGGGGTAAACCCCTTTTTAAGGCCCCCCTGAAGTCACGGCGCCTGTTTCAGGGGGAAGGGGGCAATCCCCCGAACAAGCAGGTGCTTGGAAGGGATCCCTGAATCCATAAAAGTCGGACAGAACCCTTTTATGGGGAAAAGGGTTCCCTGGTTTTAAACAGAAAGGGGATAAAACCCGTTTTCATGGGGAAAAAGCCAGAAATACCCTCGGAAGGAACATCTGGTTCCTGTAACAAACCTGGTAACCCATGTCATAGACCGGGAGGGGGGGCTGAGGATCTAATCGTCTGCTCATCATACTTTCCGGAGAGGGGAACCCCAGAACAATTGTGCTCGTGCCCGGGTAGGACATAGAAAGGGATGTAAGAACTCTCTCTCCCAACTGATATCGGATTTATTAGAAGTCTGATCCTATTGGGAGAAATATAAAAAGGTGTATTTTTTGTGTTTTTTAAAGGGGAGGGGCACTTTAATTGATTTGGAATAAAAATGCTTAAAATAAATAATTTATATTTAAAAAACACTAAAAATCCCATTTTACTTTACTAAAATTTTTGGTAAAAATCACTGTTTTGTTTATATCTTCTTTATTATTTATCCGATTAAAAATGTTTATAAAACTTTTTATATAGGTAATTTTAAAAGCTTAATTTTTTTTATTTTTAAAAGTTTTTGTATCTTTTATAATTTTTGAGATATTTATGATTTTTTTTAAATTAAAATGTTAATATCTCAAAAACTATAAACGCTACAAGAATTTTTTTACAACATAAAATATGTATTTTTACAAGATCTCTCTTTTATTATTTTTCCTATCAAAAATGTTTTTAAAACTTTTAATAAAGATAATTTTAAAATGTATTTTTTTTTTTTATAAATTTTTTTTTTTTTTAAGTTTTTGAGATATAAAATTTTTTAAAATAAAACATCAAAACTCAAAATTTTAAAAAAAAAAAGAAATTTTTTTACCCCAAAGGAATTATTATTTTATAAAACCCCAATTTGGGTTATTTTTTTTTTTTTTCAATACCTTTTTATTTTTTCAAAAAAAAATTTTTTGGATTTTTTAAATCAAAATTTTAAAGTTAAAAACTTTTTATTGTTAACCTTTTATAGCAAATTTTGAGCAATTAAATATTTTAATAAATAAAAGAAATGATTTATAATAATAAAAATAAATATATTTAAGACTGAAATTTTTAGTAAAAAACAAATTTGTTTATATCTTCTTTATTATTTATTGGATTAAAAATATTTATTTAACTTTTTATATAAACAATCTGTAAAGCTAACAAGAAATGACATAATTTATGAATTTTTACAACACCTTTAATTAGAGTAATATAACCTTTTTGTCTAAATACAATACTTTTTGAGTTATAATAAGGAAACAAAATTTTTAAGATTTTTTCTCACCCCTGAGAAAAATTTATTTATTTTTTATTTTCCTATTTACAAATTTTAAAAAATTGTAACTAACCAGAACTTATCGGAACTATAATGGGTCGGTAAACAGGCACTATATGCACTATGGGAATGTAAAAAACCCAAGGTGGTTGCGTGCGGTTGAACAGTCAATGTCTGGGACGGAATTATCGGAGACAAACTAATCGGCCCCTATTTTATGGATGGTACACTAGATGGACAAAAATATTGCAATTTTCTTCATCAGGAATCAGCAGCACTTCTCGAAGATGTAACTATTTTACAAAGGCAAACTATGTGGCTTTAACATGATGGCTGTCCAGCTTATTATTTAAGAATAGCCCGTGAAGCATTAAATCAAGGCTACAGAGATCGCTGGATTTGTAGAGGTGGTCCAGTTACCTTGCCTATCAGGTCCCCGATTTAACCCTTAGATTTCT
>JAHBCN010010411.1:0-31827 GCA_019359885.1 Listronotus oregonensis | reverse complement strand
CCTTGATTATTTTTGGGGATATCTGAAAGAAAGGTTTATCAGAATAGGCCGGTAATATTGAAGATCTAAAAACAGAATTAGAGTGGAATCACATAACATACCGGCTGAGGCCATTCGGAATTCCGTAGACGGGTTTTACCATCGCCTAGGAGCCTGCCAAGTAGAGGGTGGAGGGCATTTTCAGCATCTGTTACGTTAATTCACCCGTAGATAGCACTAATTAGGTATTTCTAACTTTTTTGTTTTTAAAAGAGTTTTTTCTCATTTCCTGGTAACCACATAAGTTTAAAAAAAAGAAAGGGTATGGTCAGATTCCTTTTTTTACGAGCTTTTCAATGAGCCCATACACGACATAGGTTTGCATTTGAAAAAAAAAAGTTGCGAAAGGTTGCAGCTAAGGGGTTGAAAAAAAATATTTCATTTTATTGCCAAAAAATGCGTACAATTTAAAATCAATTGACGTGTTTCAGCGTTTTTTTCCTAAGTTACTGGTTAAAAAAATATTAATTTTATTCCAGACTGTTGCGCATCCCTGTAAATAAAATTAATAATAAATAAATCCTTGTTTTTCGGAACTGGGTAGGCCGGAGTGAGAATTGGCAGCTTTTCCATACCAATGAATATGATTGCCGCTTTAAGGAAATAAATTGTTAAAGATTTTCATTGCCCTAATTCAATTTTAAATGGAAACTCCGTTCTTGTACACCTAAAGATATACCTTTATCACCCTGTGCTTGTTTTCTAAATTAGATCTAAAAACAAGCATAGGAAATTGAATATTGAAGTAAAGGATATTATCGTGAGCCAAACTATGATTGAGATTAATTATAGTAGAAAAATGATCGTTGATGTGAAGTATAAATATAGTTGCCTACCAGTAATGGGCCTTGGCGTACCCCAGCATTAGGTAGGAAGTTTGCTTAGATAGTTCAAGAGAAACGATTAGAGATTCGTCAAGGAACTCCTAGGACTTGCTCCATTCATGTGAAAGAAGTGAATAAAGACTTTTTTAAATACCTAAGAAATTTGACAATTAATAAATTTCTCCATTATGCCTTGCGAACAACTAAGATTACAGATCTAGATATATAATTAGTAAAGAGACGATTAACTTCTTTCTTATGGATAGGTGGTTGCACAGGCACAACATTACGGCTATGTGAAAAAACTACCTTGGTAATAGAAGTCCAAAAGAGGCAAGAAAAATATGTGCATGTTCAATCATCTATTTAAGATGATTGCTAAATATAGTGCAAAACTGGCTGTATTTTAATAAGAAAGGTCTTGCAATCCCTTTTCTTCATCTTATTAAGAGTGCATTTACGCTACACTTTAGGGGTCGGGCAAAAGGACGCGGAGACGGTGGGCGGAGACTAACAAACTCTCGCTACCACAATTTTCGCATAGCCGCATTAAAGATATTATATTTTATTTAGGTTCTTCCAAATTCGGTGCAAGCCTACAGGAGATAACGTTTTTCGGTAACTATTTTTTACTTAAAGGACATAAATTATACACCATTTTAAAGGTAGGAAAATAATATATGCCCCTGCTGTAACGGATTTTTGAAATATGAATCGAGTTAAGAGAAAATAGTATCTAAACATAACCGATTTTAGGGTGACTTCACTCAACAAAATATTAAAAACTAAATCCAAATTTAAAAAACTATTACAGCAGAAGCCTAGATTTAAGTGTTGGCTTTCATATAGTTTTTGAAAATTATCGATAACTTATACTCAAAACATTATGCCCCGAACCCCAAATTGGATCCAATTTTTGCGGCGCGAATTGACTCTTAACAACACTAGCAAGACAAACAGTGACCATCATGATTGGTGATACCTACATATAGAAAACTTTCCAATTTCATATTTCTCAAAAATTATATACGTAATAAAAATATTTGCTTGTCCTTAAACTCACAAAACACTGACCTTGGCGTATACGGCGCAAATTAATAAATTAGCTAATAATACTATTTTCATTTTTGAACTTAGTGACAAATATTATTTAAAAACTTTTTCAAAATAAAAAACGTATGTCATAGTTTAATAGCGAAACCTTCTGTTTAAAATTTAACTTTTTTACTTACCCCACATAGCGATTAGATTAAACTAAATTTCTTTTGTAAAAAATCTCCTTTAACATTATTTTTTTTTATTTATTAAGCATTTAAATTTATTTAGGTCACTTTAAGAAATAAAAATAAAATTATGCTTTTTTTAAATCAATTAGGCAAAAATTCAATAGTGTGTTCAGATTGGACATAGGATGGGTTTTTAAACTTTTATGAACATATTGCCATAATTTTAATTAACTGGATTAATTTTATTTTTAAATAATGTAATAGGGAAATATAAAAAAAAAACATTTTAATTCTTAAAGAGCGAAGAAATATATTTTTGAATTTGTGAAGACCCTGTATAAGCTAAGTTTTATTTAAACTTTAATCAGAGTTTTGTGAGATTAAAGATATGCAAGAATGTATATCAAAACCATTTGTTTTAAAAATTAGAACCAAGGAAAGAAAGAGGGTAAATAAGGGCGGTTTTTGACCCTTACAGAATATAATTCTAATGGATTGGAATATATTTTATAAACCTTCAGAAGTAATAAAAAATTAATTTCAGCCTAAGCAAAAGCACTCTCCTCTATGCATACACTCTCCAACTCCTTAAGTGACACTCTTTCAATTTATTTATTTTTTATTTACTTAACGGATACACCCTTTTACATTTATCTACATTAAAGTTAAAAAAAAACATAACTATAAATATAGGTAATATTTCTTAATACTATCATTAGCAACCCAGAATCAGACCTCTCAACCTTCTAAAAGCATTAACAGGCAAACCAAAGAAGTCTAAGTCAGGGAAACTATTTACAGAAGTAACGATCCCGTTTAAGGGCATATTCTAGGCATGTAAGGTACCATAATGCTTGGGGGACAACAGTGGTGTGATTCTTAAACTTCTAGGTAGTATATAGAAGTTAATACTACCCGATATCACGTGGTGTTATTATGTTTTGTATTACTTTATAAAAAAGAGTAGCTTAAAATATTGTCTGCGGTCTTCCGTTATCCCATGATATGCCCTTACCTCATCCAAGCTTAGCCAGAAACCTCCCTGCGCCATACGGAACCTCAACTATTTTATGAATTCTACTTTGACTAGTTCCAAACATTTTTTATGTATCTCGTAATAGGGACGACAAATTAAGCAACAATACTCCAATGCAGAGCACACATAACACACAGATAACATTTCTAACCCACAAAAAATTAAACTCGACTTCTTGTGAACATACCTAACATACGGTTGCTTTTATTAACAATTGTTTCATAGTAGTCCGTATAACAGACTCCACTATCCAGCCACACTCTCAAATATCTCACCACATTTACCCTTCGAGGTTCAGCAACCCCAATATGGTACTTAAAATCTCTCACACCTTTTGCGACCAAATATGATGTATGAGCACTTAGCCACACTTAGCTTAAGGTTATATTTAAGCACCATTTTGCCAAACTATCCAGGTCACCTGGCAGTTACTTACAATCCTCATCAGACCTGACAACTCTATAGGATTTTAAGTCGCCAGCAAATAAAAGATATTTGAAGCTAAAACATTGCCCAATGTCGTTACCAACAGCTGAAACAGCTTCAGGCCCAATTCACTTTCCTGTGGCACACGCTAGACGACGCCAATCCTTGATGAAAGAAAGCTAGACATTTAAACCTACAATGATCTCCCCTGAAGGTATAAGCATATCAATGAGTAAAATGGTTATCTTACACCAAAAGATCTTAGTTTATTCAACAAGACACTTTGATCCAGTAGATTGAATGCCTTGCTAAAGTCTGTGAAGACTGCATGTACCTCAAAACCATCATTCTTGGCTGCACTAATGTAGTTTGTGTACAGAAAAAGATTGGTTTCGGTAAAACCAGCCTTCTTAAACCCATGCTGTTCTTTAATGTTAATATTTTTAAAAGTCTTTAATGAGGGCATGACTATCATTTCCATCACTTTGTGAATTGGGAATTTGGAAGTGAGCAAATATATTGTAAAAATGACTATATAGAATAGGTTTACATGTAAAAAATAGATGAAATACGATTAAATCTTTAATTATTGGTACACTTTTATGTAAAAAGTTCAATAAGCATACAGTTTTCTTAACAAATATTATGTATTGCTTCTCTAAAGCTACCTACTAAGGATACTTTTTATGATTTTAGCAGGATAAAAATAAGATACCCGGGTTCTGTATTATCGCAATTTATAGAAGTTGACCAAATATCAAAGATTTAATCGTATTTTATCTATTTTTCATATGTAAATCTATTTTATAAATTTATTCGCCCTATATATGCGCGAAATTAAAATAGCATAAATTAAAGGGTTGGAGAGTGTATGCGAGAGGGGATTGCTTTCGTTTAGGCTGGAATTCATTTTTTATTACATCTAACCTTTCATAAAATATATGCCAAGCCATTAGAATCATTTTCTGTTAGGGCCAAAAACCGCCCTTATTGACCCTTCTCCTTTCCCATATGGATATTTATGCCAGTCACTGTGTGTGATGTAATATAATTTTTGTAATTATATTTATATATAGATCATTTAAAAAAATATTTTCTTCTACTATTTGTCAAAGTCTTACTAAGCTTAGCAAAAACTATTTCTCCTATGATAACTATAATACAAATAAAATGACCTATCAACACAATATGAAATGCAAAAAGAGTATTTTTTAAGTCTAACGGTTTCAATGTGACACTAGTATCATCAATCTTTAACAGTTGTTCCATTATTATGGCATACGCAAAATCATTATACCACTTTAAGTTAAATCCACCTTCTCGTAATTTGGAAATGATTAAATTAATTTCCAAAAGAAATGGTGATCCTGTTGGTACAATTAAGGCAAGAAAATAACTGCTTGGGCATTCAGGAATTATATGCAGCATCGGTGAGCCATCATGTTGAATATATTTTGAATGAATTAAAATGTTAACGTCATTAAGTCGATCTAAGGCTGCATGGTGCCAATCTGTTGCTGCCCAGTCAAGATCATTAACTCCTAAATCAGCTTTACAAGCTCTTTTGTCCAGCCTTTGGTATAGTTCTCGTGGGCTCCCTTTAAATGAGTATACTGAATTCAGCATAGTTATATCTGTTTCAAGTAATTGTTCTAGGGTCATTATATCAGGAAAATATTTACGGCTTCTAAAACATTTATAAAGAGTACCTGCGAACCAACAGGATAAGTTTAAAGTAGCGAATAAAAAACAGGAAAGAAAAAATCGCCTTCCAATTAGCCCATTACGGCTAGTTATTGCAGACGCTTGTGATAATGTTGTACCAAAAATTTCCAAAAAGCTGAGACTTACGCTTCTTGATTCTGGATGTTTAAATAAATTATTTATTAATACAGAAATGATCATGTACACAATTAATAAAACCCAAACCTCAAATTTAATTTCTAAAAATGGCATTAGCCATTTTGGAATTAAATTAGACTTCCTTACAATTACACATATTTGGTCATGCGAAAAATAGGTCGTATACTCCACACCTTTTAAATGAATGGTTGATGCTACAAATCGAGGATTTCCTTGAAACTCTACCTCTCCTCGTACAACCTCACCTGCACTTTCTGTAACTGAACCATTGGGAAGCACGTACCCAAAATCTTGATTTTTTAAACTTCTCAGTATTTTAAAATTCATTGCTATCGATATTTCAGAAGTTAATATACCATCCATCCCATAAATTTGCGAAGTGTTTACTATATTCTTGTACATGTTTTCATCCTTTAGCATTTTCGGCAGATTTGGTAAAGCTGAGCTGTTTCTGAGAAAAAGTGAAATATTTAGTGGGAGTCCATTTAAATTTTTAACGTGATTTAGTAAGAGGTATGGACAGTTTTGTACGTCATTTATTTTGTAGCTTTGAACGGCACCATACTTATTATCATAAAACTTAAAAGGTCTATAAATATAAAATTCTTGATTTTTTGACGAAATACAGGGTGTGTAGAGAATAACATTAAGCCACTTATTTGTTTTGCATAAGGTTTTAAGTGTGAGGGCCACATGTTCGTTATCTTGATCCTGAAGCAATAAAATAATATGAAGATACCGTGCATTTTTTCTAGATGCTTGACGCAACACAAATTTGGTTAGTAATTCCAGAGTCTCTCCTATGATAACTACAACTTTCTCTGTTTTAATACTAGTTACAAACATTTTTTTCTTTGGACAAGCTTCTACTGTTTGCCTTATAAATAATGTTTTATTTTCAGAAAAATAACTTTGTTTGTTAAATTGTTTTGGGAGATAATATATTTTTATTTGTAGTGGTTTATTTATTTCATAAATGTGATATAATAAAGGCGTAAGAACTGCTGGATACATTTTTGCTGAAGAAGTGTGAACTAATATTTTAATATCCAGATATTTTGCATATTTGACATGATTTTTAAAAATTAGCAATACTTCTTTTTTAAAATGGCAAATATCAAATTGATTAAATTCGTGTGTCTTTCCACCAATTAAAAATAGTGTACTTAAAATATATATTATCTGCAATGCTTTTATTTCCATACTTATATTTTTTAATAACACAAGAAAAACAATTTTTATGTTTGTATACAGCTAATTGGTAGAAATATGTGAAAATCATATATCTTTACGGTAGACTTTTCAATCATTCGATTAATAAAAATTGTATATTTTTTATTTCTTGACACTTAATAATATATTATTATCGCTTAAGTTCAAATATTTTTTTGATTGATTATATTTTTTTATTTAAAGAAAGAAACAATTTATAACGTTTTAAAAGTAAAAAATTATAGCTAGTAACACAAAATATATAATAAATGGTTTTATATAAAAAATACAATAGTTTTTACTCTTTTAAAAGTAAGTAGGTATCGATTTTTTTATATTTACTCATTAGCATGTTTTATTAGACGAATCTATCTTTCCTAAACTAATTCTTTTAGGTGCTACCTAGCTAATTTTTTATTGCACCCGGGCAAACAATAAAATTACATACTATTATCTGTGCTGTCCCTTATGACTCCCTCTCTAGATGCGTTTCGCCTGCCTTATGGGACTCGTCAGTAGGGCTGTATCGGATACAGAGAAAACAAAAGTCTACTTATCAGCAGAGAAATATATTGCCCTTTAGTAGGATATTAAAAACTACTTTTGATGTCATAATGAAATCACATTCAGTAAAATCGGCATTAACTCTTATAGTCCACAGTACAGGCCCCTCCTGGCAAGTTGATTACCACATATTTTATAATTCGTGAGGAACTTCGTTTCGACGAGTCTACCACACTTTTCCTCTGCGACTTTTCTCAATTCCTCCGCTTTTCCGCTCGAAAAAGACCTATATTATGGCGATTTCCCAAGGTTCTGAAAAGTCACGACCACAACTTTTTTTTTAGCTTAAGATACTGAAAATTTTGTTAAAAATGTGAATTTAAACTTATCCGACAAAAATTTGTCCGACTTTTTCACGTCTACCACTCGAAACATGCCCAAATGACTGGGTATTAAAAAGTGATCACCACATAGGTAATTTTTGTAAAAATAATTAAAAATGATTTTTAAAATTATATCCCATGGTTGTCCGACAAATTTCAAGCCGCATTTTTTCAGTCCGACAGCTGGAAATTGGAAGTTTGACGGGTTATAAAAAATCGTTTACCATATGTCAGACAAAAATAACACACGAAAGAAAAGTATTTTTTAAAGGAAGAAAATATATTGTCCGACAAAAATATATGCGCAAATCGTTAGTCCGACAAAAAAAAATATTTTTTTTTGTACAGTTTTTTTAATAAATATATAAAATAAAAATATTGCAGTTTAAAAGAGCGTTTTAAATTTGCATTTTATCACTACTATTGTTTTACCTTTTTAAAAATATTTTTTGTAAAATTTTAAAGTTGTGTTTAATAACGTTGCAACACACATGAAGTTTGTGATTCCTTAAAAAATTAAAAATTTTTGTTAATGTTAGAAATATGCTTGAATTTGAACAAAATTATGCGAAATTTATTTGATTTAAAATAAATTATGAGAGTGTTTAAGGAAAATATTTACAAAAAAATTAGAAAAATTTTAGAGGTTTTTTAAAACTACTTAAACCTTATAAGTAGATAGAAAGAGTAAGGGAAACATAGATTTTTACACGTGATGCCACAAAGCTGATAACCCTCCCATACTCCTTGTCACACAATGTCACAATCCTCTGCACCCCTTCCCCTTAAAATGTGACGTAATTGAACGGATGGCCCCTTACAACGTATTTAATGATTTTTTAATAATATGCGGACACTAAATTGTCGGACAGGTATATCACTATTTTCTACAATAAATTTAAAAGAAAAAAAAGTAAAAATTAGGTTTGTGGTCAACGATTTTTTATACCCCGTCAAAATTCCAATTTCCAGCTGTCGGGCTGTAAAAATGCGGCTGGAAATTTGTCGGACAAACATAAAATGGTATTTTATAAATTATTTACTATTAATTTTACCAAAAATTACCTATGTGGTGATCGGTTTTTAATACCCTGTCATTTGGGCATGTTTCGAGCGGTAGACATGAAGAAGTCGGACAAATTTTTGTCGGACAAGTTTAAATTCACATTTTCTACAAAATTTTCAGTAATTTTGGCTAAAAAAAAAGTTCTGGTCGTGACTTTTTAGAACCCTGGGTAATCGCCATAATATAGGGCTTTTTCGAGCGGAAAAGCGGAGGAATCGAGAAAAGTCGCAAAGGAAAAGTGTGGTAGACTCGTCGAAACGAAATTCCTCACGAATTATAAAGTATGTGGTAATCAACTTGCTAGGGGGCCCTGTACTGTGGACTATTACCGGAATGGGTAAGTATGATATTAAAAATACAATATTTTCTAGCTGCCCTAAGGTATATGAAAAAATTACACAACTCGTCACTTTTGTCAACCCTCACCTTCCCGCTGGTTCTACGATTCAAACTCTTAACAAGTACTTTTTAGACTTTATTTGATCCACCAATTTAGCCAATGAAGTTTTGTCCTTTTAAGTACAGATCTTTTTATCACCATAATGACTTATTTGGGAACATGTCATTTAGTATAAAAACTTAAGTGAAAACTAAATAACAGTTAAAACTATTAAAGTTCTGATAAAAATTATAGATATTTTGACATCGTCTTAAGAATTTGTGACGGAAGTTAGTATTTTGTATGTTTATTTATGTAATATAAATCTGTAGGAATTAAAGATAAAAACGGATTTAAAGGTTGCCAAAAAATATATCAGTGTTGTAAATGGTCCCTCTTCTCTAATTACCTAGTTAATGTTGGGGTATCCCAGGGCTTAGTACTGGTGTTACCTTTATTTGTTCCTCCGCGATTAATCCAGTCCATAGTTTTGTTGACGGTACTACGCTTTAGTGTAATATTCAGTTTCTCATGAGTCTCCTAATTTAGAAAACAAGCAAAGGGCAGATATAGCTTTTGTAGGATCTTAAACTAAAATTGAATTGGGACGCCAAAACTTTTGTTTAGTTTTATGTCTTAAAAACATAATTACATTTACTGTAGCAAAAACAGTCCGCTTAGCAGATGAGCAGTGGTGTGGTGTGTGGTCGGACCTCTGTAACTATATTATTTTACGATCAAACTCAGTCAGACCGCAGTCGACTTTGGCAAGAGTCGTGACAACCAACTTGTGCGATCAGCTAATCTTTATAGCTCTTAATGTTCACAAGAAGGCAGGAAGAAGAGGACAAAGGGATTTTGTATGGTGCCGGCAACGCTAATTGATTATACATTATTTTTTGTTTATAAAACTTTAAATGCGTTTATCTCCGAACTACGTTTTTCTGGTTGGCATCCACATTTTCTCTTAAACCACTAAACAGACCTTAATTAAATTTACACTACATATTTTGCACATATGTGCTTAAATTTGTGATTTTACCTATTTTTTGGGGCTAAAAACTGTAAAAAAAAACTCATTTTTCGTTTTTTTAAGTCTGCCATTTTTTATTAATTAAAAAATTATTATTCTGGCCCGATGCGAGGTGACCATTTATGTATTAAAAGTAAATAATTTCATTTTTTTGTGTTTTAGATCAGTCATTATTTAGATGTCATAGATGCCAGCGACATATCAACTTTTAAAAGAGTTCCGTTAATCCATTGTTGTTTCATATAAAAAAAAATTAAAAATAATGTTTTTTGATGTTTTTTGTGTAATTCAAGAGTCTGTTTATTAGGCCCAATAAACCATAATAGTTTTTGTATAAAAAAATCGGGAATATTCTCTTGCGAGCGAGGGAACCAGAATGACCCCTTAAAAGCGGATAAAACCTGCGAAACTAGGAATCATTTAACCTTGTAGGCGCTACTTTCGAAAATAAGCTTAATTGGTATAAATACACAATAGCCCTAGCCACCGCAGCTTCAAAAAAGCGCAGATTTTCCTTTCGAGCCGGAAAGTATTTCCCTTTTTAATTTATTTATCTTGTATGTGTCCCAAATCAAACATTTTCTAGAATTTCTAGAATATTTTCCCGATGTCTAGGGAATGGCGTCTTCCTCGACTCGCATTCTTAATTACATCCGAAGAAGAATCGTTCGCTTCATTAATAATTCCTCTCTTACAGAAAAGCCGCTATTATTTGCCCAGTGACCATCTGCAGGGGTATGTCCCTTTCTTATATGTATTTTCACGACTTCTGCTCCGAAGGATTATTCAATATAATTCTTCCTCTATCAGCTTTTAATAGAGCAACAAATGGCACCCCTTTACAGTCCATGTGGAGATGCCGAGAACTTCCCACTTTGTTTATTTCTTTATCCCATAGTGTTTATTAGACTGTGGAACTTGCTTCTTGCTGACTGCGGAAGTATTCCCCGAATCAATATACTACTTTTTACTGATACTAATATACACTAAAACATTTACGGTACATAAGTACTTAAGATTTAAGCCAACATGGGCTGATCGAAGATTATAAACAACAAATCCTAGGGTAATATTACTTTATTTTCTTACATGTACTAAATACACTTACAAAAAAATATCAAATTTAAATATTTTTGCATGAGGTACTGAACATCTTACTATAAGAAATTAAAAAGGATAATCCTTAATAATGCTAAAATTATATCACATAATTTAATATTTAATAAATAATATATATGGTACTACGATGGAGGGAAGGAGAAATAACTCGTATGGGAGGCGAATTGAAAAAGTGTCCAGCTGTAAGCAGTAAATAAGTGGCGCTAACATTGGAAAAGGGTATAGTATGAAATAAGCAATTGTTGACAAACAACTGAAGATTGCCGAGTTAGGAAATTAAGTAAATATAACCTAAAATAAATAACTGCTGTCAAAAAACGTGGAGCTTTGTAAATAGTGTGAGTGTTTACTTGTAAAATATTTTTTAACCAATCATGAGCAAAGTCTGTGTCATAAAAAGTTGTACTAATGGAAGTAAATTGAAGATGACAGATAACTTTTTTTGATGAAATAAAATTATTATTTATATTTTTAAAATGGAAGAAAAGTTCTCCCGTCCTTGTTCATTTCTCTATTCTATTTTAATTAATTTTGGCACTCTTTTTGAAATTTACCTTGTTGGGCTTCCAGCGTCAACTCAATTTAACGCATTTTAGCGGACATTTCTTCACCTTAAAGATAGTTCACCTTCCCTCTACCCTACATAGTTACTAAATAGCACGAGGACTTAGTATGTTAGTATGACAGACATTGGCATTAGCAAATGTGTGCCATTAAATAAAAATAAATAAATGAATGTCAAATAAAAAGAATGATCGGCGAAACAACGTACAACATATAGCTTTTGTAAATAGGTTCTATACAGAGTAGCCTTCCAGTGAAGCATATAGAACGCTTCCGAGTAGCTCAGGAGCGTTTTGTGGTACTTTATTGCGTTCCAGTGACCAAAAGTGTCATGCACTTTAACTACTTCCTTTTTCTTTTCCCTTGCTCCTCATGCATCAGCCATTGTATTAACGTTTTGTACTCCAAACGTCAAAGGTTTGTTTTTTAAGGTTCAGGATAGATTTTTTAGAATTTTTTTTTTTGGTGTTAGACAAAATGGAATTGGAAATTAGAGATCCCACAAATAGAGTCGTATACTGTCCTTTTAAATAAATCAGATCATTATAATTCAAAAATTTCTTGTTCTGGTAAAAAAACGAAATTTTAAAATCACTTAAAGTAATGATACGTTCTTTTATTAGCTGGAAGGCTGCGTTCCAGGGATCAGCTTTTTACAGCAGATCAAGAGCATCTGGTCTGCACCGTGACGAACAATAATTTTCGTCACTAGAAGGCTACCCAGAGTGGGTCATTTTGGTGATGCATGTATTAGAATTTCAAAAACTATAATTTATCCGATTTTGTGTGTACAAGTTTGAAAATATTTGACGGAGAGTATGAAATCAAAACGATTTTTAAATATAGAAGAAGTATTTTAAGGAAAACAAATTCAAAATCATTTAAACAGGAGGAAGGATGTAACTACTAGGGTAACATGTGAATGTGGGGAATCGTACATTGATACATATATAGAGGAACCAAGCATCAAAATCAGGGATTGCTAATCATGTTTGGTTGAAACAACACATCATCAAGTAGTCAGAATTACAGGTTGTTCACAAGTAACCTCATCGGAAAAAGGTTAAGTTTAAGGAAGCTGTCGTCATTAAAAACAATAACAATATTCTCAGCAATCCAAGTGTGGCAGTATCCACTATTTGGAAACCACTTTTAAAGCACACCAATGCTAAAGTCCTGTTCAAAACTCTTTTAGTCTCACTACCGAACCATGATCTATCACATTTAAACATACATTTTATTTTTACTCTTACTAATCTAGGTAGATTATTGATGCCATATCTTATCCGGGCTAAAAACCATAGTTTTTATTGGAATTGAAGATCCATATTTAAACACACTATTTTTGTTATCCTATACTTTACCGTTCAGAGACTCCAAAGCAAGTTGTTGGCTTATTTTGAGATATTAAACTTTTCAAAATTCTTTTAATGAATTAAATACTGGATAATATATAAGGTAAGTTTTAACTTTCTTTGAAATATATTTATAAATGTAAACAGTCTATAGCGCATATTAATTTTCAGTTATATCTTTGTTTCATGTTTCTGGCCTTAACGTTTAACTGTTTATAAAGAAACCTAAAAATATTGTACTTAATAGTAAGAACACAATAACATGAAAAAGGCGCAATAAAAATAAGTGTTTTTTTTAATTTTTTAAATTAAAAAAATATATACCGCAATAACATTCTTAACTAGTTCAATTTTGGGAAATGTTTAAATATACCCATTTAAAACTTTGTGTGATTTTTAAGTTTATTAAACTACTACCAGGTTTTATTCAAACAAATATTATCATGTAATTAGTCACTACAAATGTCATTATATAGCAGAATATACAGGAGTGCATTTAAAACACCAAATTTGGTAGAACTTTTAGTGAATTAAAAATTACATTATATTACACTTAATTACATAACAGCTTTATATTTCGTAACGTTTCACAACCGAAAAATGTAATAAAATTGTGCAGACCTACTAATTACATTAGTAATTTTCCTGATAGTGTTATTCATAATGCGTTTATAAAAGTGACCTGCTAAAACTTGCGATTTTAGATATTTTCTTTAGACTTTAGGAAGCACAATATACAGGGTGTCCCAAAAGTAATGGGACACAGAGCAACAGCAGAATCCTTAGGTCAAAATAATGCAATTTACGTAAACTTGCCTTATCCGAAAGTTAATAATAACAAAGATACAGGGTGTTAAACTTTTAATTTTGCTTTCGTTTTTTCTTAATAATTATTTAACCAAATGACCTAGCAGTACAAAATTTGTGATCTGGGGGTTTTCTGAGGCGAGAAATTTAAATTCGTCCACGCTTTTAATGTTGCTACTAGAGAGCGCCGCTACGGCCTACCTCATTTGTTTTAAATGTCGTAACTTTTTTTTGGCTTGGAATATTGACCTGTTTATTAAAAATAAGTTACTATAAATCTATCTGCATCAAAAATGTATACTTTATTTAAGTCTCTAGGAGCAGCCGTTCTCGAGATAAACGCACTTTAAAGGATCTTGCAATTTTTTTATGGAAAATAAATTTTATTCAATTGTTTTCAAACTTTGCATAGTGATAGTTCTTAACACGCTGATCAAAGGTCTTCCAGGGCACAAAACTCGAAAACGCCTCCAACCCCCCCAAAATCACCCTCAAAGGTCCCCAAATCCCCAGTGACCTTTGAGAGTGATTTTGGGCGGGTTGAAGGCGTTTTCGGATTTTGTGCCCTGAAAGACCTTTGATCAGCGTGTTAAGAACTATCACTATGCAAAGTTTGAAAATATACATTTTTGATGCAGATAGATTTATAGTAACTTATTTTTTAATAAACAGGTCAATATTCAACAAAAATTACGACTAAACAAGTGAGTAGGCCCTAGGCGCCTCTAAGCAACATCAAAAGCGTGGACGAATTTAAATTCTCGCCTCAAAACCCCAGATCCAATTTTGTACTGCTAGGTCATTTGGTTAAAGAATTATTAAGAAAAACAAAGCAAAATTAAAGTTTAACACCCTGTATCTTTGTTATTATTAACTTTCGGATAAGGCAAGTTTACGTAAATTGCATTATTTTGACCTAAGGAATCTGCTGTTGCTCTGTGTCCCATTACTTTGGGACACCCTGTATATCTGACTACTTTACGGACAATTTATAAGATTAAAAGAACATATTTATCACGTTATTAACGAAATTAAGTCTGAATTGTGCCATATCCTATTACCTTTCAAACTAAATTATCATTTGTAGAAATAACTGGGTAGTGAATTTAGTAAATATTATCTTTAAAGCAGAACTTTTGTATTTTTAATTTATATTAGTGTCCGCCAAAGATCAATTTTCGACCGAAACCGAAGCCGCAACCATGATCGGCCAAAGCCGAAGATTTTGATGAGCTCAGGAATATTACTTGAGAACTGACTTACAGTATATAACTTTAAAATTATCGAAGCAAATAATATTTTGCTTCGTTTTATATGTTAAAGAGTGTTGATGATAATTTATTGGTAATAGTTCTTTGTTTTATTGAAAATCATTTTTATTATATAATTGTTAAATGTAATTTCAGTATTCGTTTTCAGCGTTTGGATTGAAATTTCGGCTTCGGCCAAATTTGGCTTTTTTCGTCGAAGCCCAATTTTACCCAAAAGTGGCCAAAGTCAAACATGCGGGCGGACACTACCTAGTTTACATTAAAATTGAACTTAGGATACGCTTTAAAAATAACTATTTTTTTGTACAGGGTTTTCCCTTATAATTGCGCACCCCTTTAAAATATTTATTTTTATAGATAGAAAAAAATAGTTTATATGAAAGTTGCAGGATTTTTCATGAAGATTTTCATGGTGTAAAATAGAAAAACAAATGATGATCGAAAAATTAACAAATCACTATCAACTTCGTTATTTTAAAATTCAACCTATTTCCCTTATATATTAAAATTAAAATTTGTATATATATAAAAATATTTATACTATATAATATATATATAATTTTCATTTTAAATAATATATATATATATATATATATATATATATATATATATATATAATAAATAAATAAAATAATATATATATATATATATATATATATATATATATATATATATATATATATATATATAACTTATCTATGTTCGGATAAACGAGTTGCAAGTTATTTGAATTTAAAATCTGTTCTCATAAGCCATAGTTAGCCATGGATACAACCCAAAATTGACTTCTGTCAAATATTTATATTTTTTTTGGTTTCCAAGACGAACCATGGCTAACGCGACTTAACTTTGCCAAACTTTGGGTTGTATCCATGGCTAACTATGGCTTATAAGAACAGATTTTAAATTCAAATAACTTGCAACTCGTTTATCCGAACATAGATAAGTTATATATATTTGAAAAGAGGAAGATTAGCAGAATTTAAATTTTCAATCATATACAGGGTGTTTCATTTAAAATAACGAAGTTGATGGTGATTTGTTAATTTTCCGATCATCATTTGTTTTTCTATCTTGCACCATGAAAATCTTCATGAAAAATCCTGCAACTTTCATATAAACTATTTTTTCTATCCATAAAAATAAAGATTTTAAAGGGGTGCGCAATTACACGGGAAAACCCTGTACCTATACATATAAAGTTACTTGTTGGGACCAGCATTGTTATAAACGTACCTATTTTTTTCTAATTTATAAAACTACATTCTACTGTCGTTTATACTCATAGTTGTTTGTCTTTTATTCATTGGATAGTGACCATTCACTTGACTTGACTGGGTAACTGACGCCGAGCATGATATTCTTCGTGCACCCATTCCCAACTTGTTTTTAAGGCTATTAAATGTCTTCTTCTTGCAAATGAAAATTATGAAAATAAAAATACCTGCAACAATTAAAAAATAACTTAGTAATATAGATTCTAAATACTGAGGTAAATATAATAATATTCATAAAAAAGGTAATAAAACCATTTCAAAGTTTACCCTTGGGATCTGGTGTGATACTTTAGATTTTTTACAAAAAGAAATTATTTTAGTTTAAGGTGTGTATGGCCTAGCATTACTACCGTATTTTTATTTGTGGTTAACTATTTTTTACGTTTGCCCTTTGACATTTTTTTACTGAAATAAACCTAATAAAAATTATTTTTTATATCTCTCTAATAATTTCCTAACTTGCTTTTTGCTTTCGCAGATTTGCTTAAAATCTCCACTAAAGTTTCCATAAGGCAAATTATTTTATAATTATATAGTAAAACTTGTGTTAACGGACACTCTTTTTTATCGGCCACCTGTGTTATCGGCCACTTTTAAGCTAACAAAAATCTGCTTTATAGGAAATCCCGTATATAAAAACCCTTAGATAATAGACACTCTTATTAAACAGCCACGGCCAGACAAATTTAATCTCAATTTTATAACCTATTTCAGGTAAATCAACCTTTTTATATTGGCCGAAAATTTTTTGGGCTAATTTGTATTTTATTATTTTATGATTGTATTCTGCAAAATTTAATGGTAAAAATACCCAACAATAAATTTATGGCCAGGTTCAAATAGCATCAGTGGCTTGGGAGATTACCTTCACATTATATTTTTAGTTGTGTCTTAAATCAATAAGAATAAAGTTATCGTATTCGGAATCGAAAAGTGTTTAATCATGTCCCCAAAACGAAATCGTTTGTCACTGAACGAAAAAATTGATGTTATCGAGAAAAGTGCGCTTTGGGTTCGCGAAAAGTTTAGCGTTGAAAAATCTCAAATAAATAATATCATCAGGAATAAAGCTACACTAAATCGAATGTTTGAAGAAGGTGTTAATTTAGAACAAAAAAAGAAAAAATTCCAGAAGTCGGGAGGATTGGCAGTAGATCTAGTCGACTACAATTTTTTCTGCAAAGCGAGAAGTAAAAATGTTCCTATATCTGGACCCTTAAAAAAGCACCTGAGAAAGCAAGCAATACTGGCCACCCTGCAATAAAGGCCAATTATTCTTAATTTTATGGTGGTCGTTATAGACAAGTTTTACTGTATTACCAAAGCTGTGGTTTAATCAAGGAAGTTTAAAGGTGTTTCCATACATTGGAAGCCCAATGCTATGGCCCCTTCGATCAAAAAATGTCCAGCCCAGTATGAAAATAACTGTCAGCGTTGGCCCCGCCGATTCTGCGCAATAACAAAATTCCACGAAATAATTTAATGTGTTGCCTATTTACACACTGATAAATCAGTGTGTAGTTAGGCAACACATTATACTTTTATGAGAGCCGGAGTACCGTTTTTGGTCTTGTTTTGCTTTGTGTGATTATATTTTGTGGTTGCAAAAGTTTTTTGGATTGGTAAAAACCTTCTTATTTTAGTGATTAGTCTTTATTAAATTGTGATTATAATTTTGTGTTTATTGCTTGTTACTTATAATTTCGTAACAAAATGACTAGAGGTTGTATGGTCTTGTCTTGCAAATCCAAGGGTATCATACCCGGCATTTTTTACTTTAGGTATATAAGTATTTCTTATTTTTAAATTAGGTGCTTTATATATATATATATATATATATATATATATATATATATATATATATATATATATATATATATATATATATATATATATATATATATATATATATATATATATATATATATATATTATATATATATATATATATTATATATATTATATATATATTTGATTATCCATAATATATCAATTATGGATAATCGAAAATGAAAATTTAATAGGAAATAGCATTGAGAAAAGTAAATATAAAAATTTTCACTTTTTAATGTACAACCAGAATCTTAGGATTAGATTAAACTCATTTACACTATCTTGCCCTTCTTTTATCACAAAATTGGTGATAAGTACATGAAACTATCATACAATGTTTGAAATTTATTTTAAAAAATCGTATTATATTTATTTACAAAGATTTTTTGTTAAAATAAAAGACTCCCAAAAATATCTACCATTTAAATAGAAGGCTGGTGCCATCTATTCTTTCCATATTATATAAGATGATATAAAATCCAGTATTACACAATAGTTTTAAATATTCTATAGTAGTATCGTTTAATAACCAACAATTTGTACAAAAAATAAAAAAAAAACAGTGGATGTTTGAATTTGACCTTTGATGTTGATGTCAACTTTATAGTAGTAACAAAGAATTATGGAAGTCCGGCTCTGACCTACTATTCATTGCGCAAACTCCGCGGGGTCAATCCCCCTATTTCCGCTGCCCTGGACGCCTGGACAATTTTGTTCTATAGTAATTGGGCTTCCATACACCTTTAAACCTCCTTGGGTTTAATCTATTTAATATTGAAAGCAAAATAGTCCAGGAAACGAACAATTTTGCCTCGCAATTTTTTCAAAATGCATAGAATGACTTGAAATTTTGACAGTAGGTAGGAAATAGTTTAAGGATCAAAATCTATATCATGCCTTTACATTGGGGTGGCTGCCAAACCATCTCGGGGGTGAATTTATTTTTTTAATACTTTGATTACAGGAATCGATAGAAAAATAATTTCTAAGCAAAATATGTTTTATGCATTTTTTTTGTAAAATGCATACTTTTCGAATTATTCGCGATTGAATGCCGGAGTTTTCTCTCGATAAAATCAAGGTTTTTAATCGGTTTTTTGCAATTAACACAATAAGTATGCATTTTATCAAAACAACTGTAAACAACAAAATTGTAGCTCTAAAAAAACGAATATTTTTTTTTTTTGTAATTGCTGTGGGACCAATGAAAACCAAGTTGTAGTTTGTTAAAGGTTAGCTGTTATTCATCAAACACAAACTTTCAGAGTTTCAAAGGCAAATAACGCAAAATCTACATATTTTTTAGAGCTGTAGCAAACCGTATGTATTCGGTACTGAGTAACGGGTGCGCCATCTAGTACCGAGTAACGAAACGTTACACACGAATGCATTTCGTTACTCGCATGCATTTCGTTACTCGCATTTTTCGTATTATACTGTTCACGCAAGTACAGTTGATGCGTGTTTTAACGTTTGCTGATCGTATGTTTTAATTCCAGGGCGCACTCTTTCGGTAAATTTAAAAACGTATTAAACGTTTATTAAAGGTATTTTGTGTGTAGACAAAGTTTAAAATTTGAACAGAAAAAAGGTATGAAAGTATTTTTTACAAATTAGAAATATGTATTTTTTTGTTTTTTATTACCGCGTCTTTTCACGTTTTTTTTTTGTTCTTATCTTAAAAAAGATATTATAATAAAGACGCTCTAATGGGATTTAATTGTTTCTTGCTGTTAATTTTTAAATATTATTAATTGTTTATATCTCATATATTATTATTTACACTTATTTTTTTAATTTTACAGTTTAATTTTCTTGCTACAATGGATAAGAAAAGAAGATTTTATTTTTAAATGTGAACCAGAAATTCCTGACATAAAATGTTTTTATTTAATTATGATTTTTTATTTATATGGCGCGACGAGCAAGTCGCAGATGTTAAATGTTAATGCTTGCCCATAACAACTGCGGCGCTTTAGGTTCAATTTCATTCTACGAAAAAAGATTTTCTTTGTTGTTTTAGTTTTGTTTGAAATGTTTTTATTTTATTTTTACGTTTATTTTAATTCTAAGAACAAAATATTTTTTTGTTGTTTTTATTTTGTTTAAAACATGGTTTATTTCATTTTTTGTGATTAATTTCATTCTAACCAAAACTATTTTAATGTTGACTTATTAATAGAATGTTGTGTAAATTTCATTGATAATAAATAACTTTCGACATCTATTTGTTGCTTGTAATATAACATAAGATCACGATTAAAATTTTCAAAATAGTAAATCCATTGCAAATTTGGTAGATTCCGTCAACAGTTTACTTGTAGTTCTATCTACACTTTACTTATTAAATCAAACTAAATTAAGAATAACTTAAACACAATTCTGGTTTAAAATACGGACAAGTGAAAAAATACACCTTACGCAGCTTGGTATGTAATGCATTAGTATGTTTTCACACCGCGACGTCATACTGTACGCATACGCAATACGACTCGATTCGTTCCTCTAACACAACATAGCATGTTATGAGGTATCAGAAGTAACGAGTAACGTAGCGATACGATAGTAACGAGTACTAATTGATATAGTAACGAATACATACGGGTACGCTCTTTTTCGTTACTTTTACACCTCTAGTATTTTTCAAGGACTTCTGTATTTAAAGCATTTAAAAAGGCCTTTCTTAAAAAAAAGAGGTACGTATCATGAAAGTTGAGTGAGTTATGATTAAAATAAGGTTAGACCAAATTTTTTTCAGTGCAAAATTCTTCGAAAACAAATCCCTAATTACAACCCTAATTCAAATAAGTGGTAGCCCTCTTTTTTAATATTCTTTATCCATATATCATAAACACATTTTAAAATTTTAAGCGAATTAAATTGCCCAATTCAAAAAAAAAGCTGCAAGTGAAAATCAAATTTCCGAATTTTAATAAAAAATTACCCTTTCTTGAAAATAACTCGAAAACTAAGGGAGATACGTACGCTTAAAAGAACAATTGTTTGGAGCATTCTAAAAGCGATTTGATGCATTTTTAAAAAATGCGTGGTTTTGTACTTTTCTTGCATTATAAGATTGTAAGGGGTGGGTTTTTGAGGATTAAAAAATTACAAAATTAAATTAGTAATACTTTTAGGCAGTTACATTTTTTAATTACAACTCTGTGACAATATGTTAATTTTTCTAGGGTAAACAATTTTTTTTTATTAAATCATAATAAGGGTTGATTTTCAAGGGTTGAAATATATTAAATCGTGTTTTATAGAATTAAATACTTATTTTTTAATTTTTATGAGCCTAATTTAATGTGACTTAAGCTTTAATAAGAAAGTCTTGAAGGTTTTTGCAATAAGGGGTAGTTTTCACCACCAAAAAATTAAAAGCTTTTTTCAGCATAATGGAGATTTTAAAGAGGAGGGTAAGTTAAGCTTAATCTCAAATTTTTATGCAAAACAGTGTGATAACATAATAAACTTTCTAGGGTAAATAGTTTTTTTAATCATACTGAGGGTTGATTTTTAAGGGCTCAAATATTTTAAATAACGTTTTAAAGACAACTTTTTCAACTTATTTGAGTTAAATTTTTTTCAACCTAAGCATTAAGGTATAGTTTTATGGGTTTTAGCAATAAAGGGTAGTTTTCACCCCTAAAAAATAAAAAGCTCCTATCGTCATAATAAAGATTTTAAAGAGGGGGGTAAGTTAAGGTTAATCCCAACTTTTCATACAAATCTATGCATTTTGAAAAAATTGCCAGGTTTTGCACTTTTTTCAGCTTCGTTTTCTGGCCTAAAAGACAACTACAATAATTGGTTATGAAAATGATTTTATTATCGCTAAAGTGAAACGATTGTTTGATTGCCAAAGCTTCCTTCTCTTGCCCACCGGCGAGCTGTAGGGGATTTGTCCCTCTTTTATAAGTATTTTCACGGCTTCTGCTTAAAATAGTTGGCCAGTATAATTCTGTCTTTGGCGGCTCCCAACACGTAGTGCCACTTATATGCAACTTGAGAGGCCCCAAACTTCCCACTTTGTTCGTTCCTCCATCCCTAGAGTATCCCGACTATGGAACCTGCTACCCGCAGAGGTTTTTTCTTTTTCCCCAAATCTTCAAATATTTGACTCTCGTGTGAAAAAACTCCCTATTGCCACACTTCAGACACACGGTACGTTAGTACTTAGGCCTTAGCCTTCGTGGACAGTCTCAAGATAAAAAACTAATAATTTTTTTAAATTTTAATAAACATTACTATTGTTTATTTTTAAAGGGAATTTAAAAACACTAAAATATAAAATATTATACTATTGCACGTCCGTTAGGAGGCGTCCATAAATTACGTGAGGCATTTTTCTGGTGAGATTTCGTAAGATTTTTTTCAACTTCCTACCCCCACCCCAAATCTCAAGTAAGATTTTTTTAAAACTTGTGTTTTAGTTGTAATCGCGTTGGATTATAACTGTGCTGCTCTGCGGGGTTCGGACAAATACGACAAACCCTATTGTGTGAAATTTTGCAAAATTCTCATTCTAAAAGCATTTTTTTACTTTAATTAAACTATACTTTCACGCAATTTTATATCTATTCCTACTAGAAAAAAAAAATACGTGATATTTGCTAAGACCCCCTCTCCCCCAAGTGAGGTTTAGAAAGATTTAGTTTTACCCCCTCCCTCCTTAAACACCTCACGTAATTTATGGACGCCCCTTTAGGTGTTCTTACAGTACTGGTTTATATTCCAGACTTGGTTCCTGCGTCTTTTTGTCTGTAGGGCAACCCGTACTGTCACCCACCTAAATTATAACGTAAAATACTATTTTCGGCGATCGTTTGTTTATAAGTATTATTAACGTATGCAAGATAATTTATTAATAACCCATTAATGCATGATTTTTTATGAATGAACGATGATAATATAGGCAAAATTATTTACCGAGAAAATATTATGACTAACCCCGGGATTAATTGGCAATTAATGATCTCAACCCTCGCTAGGCTCGCGCGTTAAATGGTCTCGATCATTAATCGCCGTTCCTAATACCCTTGTTTGTCAAAAAGCTATTTTAAGATAACTTTTTTATTCATACTTGTAGTATTTTTTATCTCCTTAACCTTTATTAAAATGTTTTCTAGAATTAATTGTATTTTTGTTTCTGTTCTTTTTTGAAAATGTGTTTTACTTCTGTGTCTAAAAACGTTTTCTTGCAATTTAAAGTTTTATTGCTGCACCTTTCTTCTATTGAAATCAAACATTTTGACTTAGGTACCTAAAAACTTGTACCAGATATTTAGTTATGAGTTCACACATTCCCTAACTTTTTTATTATTTACTGTACAAAATAAATAGGACTATCAGTTTGTTGGATTAATTCTGTGGTTTTTGAATCTGTAATCAGATTTACATGGTACGATATAGGGTATGGTACTGGCATGGACTTCCGGGTCTCATAAATAATTAATATAATAATGCTTCGTCCTCTGATTTTATTTCATTATGAAAGAATTTCGTCAGTCTATACCACTCCAGATGAATCAACATAAAAAGGAAATTTAAATCATTTTTACAATTTTATAAATAAATAACCCTACTTTATTGGTTAGTTTTTACTCTATTAACAATTTAAATGTTTAATCTTTTTAGTTTCAAAGTTCTCTAGGGTTACCAACCATGTTTTAACTGAATGCTCTCATAATATTATGTATATCTATATCATTATCAATAATTGCTAACTGACAGTCTGAACGTCAGTTCGTTGGTACATATCCATAATACAGGGTAAGAGCTCAAACCGACAAATCGCGGCAAGCGTTACGGAAAAAATATTTACCTTGTAAACACGTTATGTTATCCAAAATAATTTCCAAGGTTTTAGTAAAGTTGCTATAGGTTCTCATATTTTCGAAAAAAGCTGTGGTAACCTCAAAAATCCATATAATTCCCATAATGACAGCAAGCTTGACTATTAGTCCTAACCTATAAAAATATGACAATAATTGCTTTAAATAGTATATTAAACAACAAGGTTTGAAAACGACTCTTTGCACACGGGCGAGACAAATTGATGGACCGAGACGAAGTCGAGGTCCCAAGTCTCGCGAGTGTGCAAAGAGGTTTTCAACAGTTTTTACGAATACTTTTTATACGACTGCAAATAAAAAAAAACATTTTTTGTAAATTTTTATTTTAAAAACAAACGCAAAACAAAAATAATGAAAACAAGAAACTACAGACTATAATTTAGCAAACAGGAAACTTCATAACTATTTTAAAATATTAATTGTAATGTTTACTTCTGCAGGAATCGTCGCATTTTGATCGACTTTTTAACGATGGAGACAACATTTTTCTGGCACCTTGCTTTGGTCTCTGTCGTCGGCATATTGCAGTTTTCTTGCGGCACTTCATTACTCAATTGTTTTTGTGGCTGTGCCGCAACAGACGAAAACAGAGGAAGAATCCCCGAAACATCCATTTTATTACTAAGCGAGTCATCTATATAACTTTCGGCGACTGAGCTGGATTTCCATCCACCATGGGCTTCAGAGCCAACAAATTTGATCCAGAATTCACCAATATTGTGGTTTACGACCGCCTAAAGCAATGCCCGGTATAGGCTTCTGGAGTTTCCAACATCAAAAATTTGGCGATGTTTTTCCATACCGCCAATTTTTGTTAAATTCCAAGTTTTGGCGGTGCATTTTCCATTTTGATAATTAAGAAAAAACGATCTGTTTGCAGGAGTGGAGGTCGAAGGGCAGAATACTTTTTTAAGATGGTGTAGAGACTTCCTGACACTGTAAATATCTCGGCATCTTCGTTTTGGTATTCTCTAGTTTAATTAACATTGCGCTGCCAAAATCCGTCATATTTTCTTTTTTAAGGAAGCACAATTCTTCTCTTCGGCATGCCCCAGAGTCCGACTGCCACCACTGCCTGAAACAAGAAAAAATACCGATAAGTCTTTAGTTTTATTCATTTTTTTAAATAAGTACTTTATGAAACTAGCACTATTTAAAAACAGAATTGGGTAACCCCTGCCTATAAACCTTCTCACTATAAAAAATGACACCATAAAATAAATAAAATAACTGTGATGCCTACCTTGATTAGCAAATATTTCTCGTCTGAAGCGTTCTTTAGGAAGCGGCAAAAATCATTCTCGCTAAGAATTTTGGACTTCTTTGGCACATAGTTTTCTGATTTTCTTTTTATTAGGGCCTGCAACTTCTGGTATTTCCCAATATCCGTATTTTGGTTTGCCCTCAGGGTTGATTTTAGCATGGAAAAGGTGCTCCATAATGTTGAAGACTTTTTATTTGTTCGACAGCTCTTCAAAGTACACCAACATAACATTTTCGGAAAACGTTTGTACGTTATTTGCTTGTCTCCACTTCATAAATCGATGTAACTCGGCTTCATATCGATCTCTTGACTTTGTTGGAAGTAGGTTTGACGAGATTAAACTCGTTTTTTTTTGAATTTCTTCAGAATCGGACATTTTTTCGCGAAATAAAAAAATTTTTTTTATCTAAATTGGTATCTAATCAACAAAACAAAAAAACCCATGACTTTTTCTATGGAATAAAGCCTACTTTGAGTTTTCTTTTATTTTTGACATAACAATAAAAAACCTAATAAATCATATTGAAAGACAGAACGTTGTGCAAAAAAAATATTTTCCTTGCACACATTGTCCCAAAAAAACAATTTTAAAAAACTTTTTTTTGCGGGCAAAACCCCATTTTCTAAAGCAGTCTTTTAAAAAAGATTTAATTATATTCTAAACAAATGTGTGCGCATCTAATAGAATTTTTTATTATTATTTGACTTGACTAAACTTAAATTAAGGCCGTTGGTACCAACGCTGGTAGCAACTTTAATCTTTAAAACAGTATACGCTTATATTATAATTTTATTTAGACATATTATACATTTGCTTATTTTTAAGTATAGGGTGTACAATTAGAAGGAGGCCGGTATACTCAAAAATTTTCGCAAAACAAAAAAATATTGTAAAAGTGCCCAAAAACAGCTGGAAATTTTTAAGTTTTGAAATGCCTAAAACAATTTTGAACAAAAGTTGAAATTTTGTATATTAACCAAAAAAAAAATCCAAAGTCGAGACAAAACCTTTTTTTTGAAAATTTTTTCATATCTCAAAAAATTTTAAAAGGTTTGTTTTTAAAACGGCGAGCCTATTTTAACAAACTTAGCTAGTTGAAAAGAGCTATTTTTTTGGGCCCTATAAATTTAAAATTTTTAAAAAGTTTTTAGTTTAAGTCGCCCCCTTTTCGACTTTCCGATAGAAATGGTTAATTTTTCAAATAAATTAAATGATTTATATTTTTTTCTTTATAAAAAAATATCTTAATATGTAAAAAATTTTTAGAAAGTTCTGTATCTTTTTCCCTTACCTAAAATTTAGGCCCAAAAAAATTTTAATTCGTCAATAAAAACTATTAAAGCTACAAAAAAATTTTTGACATAAATTATGTATTTTTATAAAACCTTTAATTAAGGTTATAAAATTTTCGTCTTAATGCAATAATTTAATTATAATCAATGAATCGAATTTTCAGGATTTTTTCAAGGTATTCCCCTAGAATTCGCTTTTTTGATTATTACTCGTGAAGTATCATTAAGATAAAAATATTATTTTACCTAAATTAAAGGTTTTGTAATAATACACAATTTATGTTTTATTTTCTTTAGGCTTTAAATTTTTAATTTGTTTATAAAATTTTTTGGTCTAAATATTAGGTAAGGAACAAGATATCGAGATCGGTTTTGGCGGCTTGTTAAGGCTTATTTAGCTACTTTTTCATAAAGAAAAAATTTACAAATCATTTAATTTTTTTGAGAAAATTTATTTTTTCGGAATGTCGAAAAAAGCCCTAGCGGCGAGTGTGAAACAACAAAACTTTAAATATTTTAAAAGTTCCCAGAGCTCTTTTAATAGCCCAATTTTTAAAAATGGGGCCCCCGTTTAAAAAAGGGGGGTTTTGAGGGAAACCCCAATACCCCCAAAAGGTTCAAAATTATCCTCGACTTTAAAATAGGTATTTTTTTGTTAGAATAAATAGCAAAATTCACAGAAACATTACTTTTTTAATTCAAGATTCAGTTGCCCCCTAGCGGCCATTTCAAAACGAAAATAATTTCCGCTTCTTGACCACTTTTTCAACAATATTTTTCCCCAACTCGGATAAATATTTCCGGATACAGCCTGGAAATTTTTCTTTGTTTACACCCCTGTACATATATCAATGGTAGTGCACTGTGTAAGTGGAGTTTTGGTAAAACTGATTTAATTAATATTTTTAATGAAAAGACAGGGCCGAAGCCAGAGATGGTCTAAAGGGGTAGAACACCCCTACCAATATTTTTGAATACACATAAATTTACAACATTAAATTTTTTTAAATTATCCATATTTATGCATACCTTTCTGTGTCAGTAGAAAACTTGCCATTTTCCTTTTTTTTTGTTGAATCGTTTAATCTATTGATCTCATTTTTAACTCTAATACAATAAATTATTGTTTTAATAAAAAAAGAATTGTATTTATTACTTGAAATACTAACTGGGGTACAAGGAAGAAAACAGTGGTGCGTAATTTCTTAAAAAAAAAAAAAAAAAAAAAATCAATCTCTTCAATTTTATTTGGACAATTTAAAATTTACCCATTTTTATTTGAGAAATTAAAAAAAAATAAAGAAAAAAATCTTTCCTTTTGTTCAGTGGTTTTGCTTTCGTTATTCTTAAATTAATAACGTAAAATTAAATTTTTTTAAAATAAACTCTTGTTTGACGTCTATTTCGGTTTATCTAGTATAATTAAGATGTTTGTCTACGAGTTTTAAACCAAATAATAAATAAATGAATTATTGAACGTGGAATCTGGAATTATTATTTAGGTATATAGTATACCTATAACCAAATAAAATGTGTTTTAAAAATTAATAAACTTATTTTTTTTATTAAAAAAAAACCATTTGTATAGTTTATATATGAATATGACATTTTAACAAAAAAAAAAAACGTTTTATACATTGCTACTATCTCCGTTATAATATACTACAAGTATGATTTAGAAGGAAGGTTAACAGGAACACATTAAAAACTAATAGTTTAGCATAACAAAGAAATTTTCCGTGTCATCATTAATTATTTTTTGAGGGAATGTTTTGTAAATGCTTTTTTATTCTGTAATATAGCACCCAAAGATATAAGGGTAAATTAAAACAATATGATTTTTTTTTACATTTCTTTAGTCAGTTTTGTAGCACAGTTTCTGGGGATTTTTTGGTAATTAAAAAAAAACAGCAAAGAACCATGGTACTTTTAATTTTTTTGTTTCATGAAACCAATAAAAACAACATCCTTACAAAAATTAGCTTTTCTCTGTTTTTATATTAATAACTGTCAAAAAAGGCTTTTTTCTTTTAAAAAAAATTTTAATTGTACCTTAATCGCGAAACTGTCAATAAAACTTTTGTAAAGATTTAAAAAACAAACATAATGGTTTTTTGCTTATCTTTTCTTATGCATTTTTCACGGGGAAAAAGTCGAAAAACCGCTAAAATTGACACCAAAAAAAAATATAACTTGGGCCCTTTATAGCTGGAGAGCTGATCTTCGGGAAAATAATTATTTTTGTTTAAACGGCAAAGAAGGACGTATCCAATAGAGGGTTTTTTTTAAAAATCGCGGTTTAAATATTTTGCAGTAATATTTGGACGATTTAGCGTATTAACGTATTTGTTCGATTTGAATGTAGTGAACGGATTTATTAAACTTTATATTTTGTTTTACAATTTGTTTATACAATTTCCATATAAATTTGGCAAAAAGTGTAAAAAATAGCTTTAAACATTGTACAAGGTTTTCATTTATATTTTGACACGCATTTACAACTATAACTAAAAACGATAAAAAAAACTTCCTATATAAAAGCTTCATAGTTTTTTTCTCTATTATCTTTTGAGCATAATGAAAAAAACAAATGAGCATAAAAAAAAGTTAAAAAAAAATGAATAAGTTAATTTTTTTTAAATGCAACACCCTTTAAATTTTTATTTAGAAAAAAAAGCTTTTTCATTTCCTTTTTAAAAATATATAGTTTGTTGGTATTTCATTTAGCCGTATTGAAAATATTTAGGTTTTTAATTAAAAATCAATGGAAAATAAAAATCAGCATTGCCTTGGAAAACAAATGACTTGCTTTGTTTATGTTGTCGTTTTGACAGCACCTTGACACGTCTTGATATTTTGGCGTCGCTTCATTTATTAAAAAAATACTTAACTATGGGATATACCGAAGATCAAAAACACGAAATAATACGTCTTTTCTACGGAAATAATGAAAACATCTCCAAGTTCGCGTGAATATTATCAACGTTTTCCCGGACAGCGAATCCCTTTTCGAAAAACTCGATAACTTATATTGTTCGGCGGTTTAGAGAAACAAAAAGCGTTAAAAGGAAAAACCGAAACTGAAAGATTTAAATATTTTGCTTCATTTTGAAGGTAAGTTTTATTTTAGGAGTAACAAAAAAAAAAAATCTAAGCGATATAACCTTTTTTAAAGTTCAATTCCTTCCGTTTCAAATTATACAACCAAATCCGGGAAAAAATTTAAGTACATAATTTTCATCCCTACAAATTTTTGCCAGTTCAAAATTTAACCGACGCTCATAGATTCAACGACTTAATTATTACAGGAAATGATTCGTAATCTTCAAAACGATGGAATTTTTTTTAACAACATTTTATTTATGAAGCAACTTTCACTACGGCGGGGATGTTAATAGAAAGAACAAGCATTATTGGCCAACTGAAAACCCTCACAAAATCCAACCCTGTTAAGATACAAGGACGTAGGTCTCTTCATGTTTGGTGTAGCATGTTAAATAAGGTTATTTGATCAATAATTTTTGAAGGACCTCTAACGGGGAGATAGGTATTTTGCATTTTTTCAAAATGAGATCGAAAATCTGCTTGAAGACATTCCCTTCAGCAATGCAGAAAATTATCTGGCACCAGGATGGGGCACCCCCACACAATGTTGCACCAGTAACTCAGTATCTTAGCGAGAAATACGGAATTTGGATAGGGGGTATGGCACTATTAGATGGCCGCCCAATAGCCCCGACTTAAACCCCTGGGTATATTTTTGTGGGGTTACCTAAAAAATAAAATTTATTACGAAAGGCCAGACCCAAGAAAGCTTTTTCAGCCCAGAACAGGCCTGCCTAATGATCACGGGCGCGCTGCGCTCGACACCAACGGGCGGCCATGGAAGCCCCCCCAAAAGGCTACCTCCTCTGCATATTTACTTAGAGAGAAGGAAAAGGGGGCAACCTACGAAAACTATCAAGCGGTCAGTAACAAACCTCCCCGGGGTGCCATATGGAGAGCACCAGTCTCCTCAGAAAAACCTGGGGCCCGTGACATACTACGAATGCCCTCAGACATAATGCCTACAGCAACCAATTACAACCGGCCCTACAGTGTAGTCTACCCAAAAAGGGGGGGTTGAAGTAAAAAAACGACCGACCCGCTCCTGGCTGACATCTGTTGGTACCCAATGGCTCCAAAACCAAGAACGGTGTTGGAGCTGGAATTTTATGGATAGAGGCCAAGGGCAGCCTGGGCACCCCGCAACCATATTTTGCGGGGTATTTGCTATTGAGATGTGGCAGATCGCTGGTTGATCGGCACTGCACACGTAAGAAGTTAATATATTCTCCCATAGTCAAGCAGCTCTTAAGGTTCTTGAAAACCCGCCGGTGCAATTCAGAAACCGTCTGGAATTGCAAGAATGCGCTGACCAAACTGGGTCAAAATAAAAGGGGGTTCACTACCGTAATTTACCGGACCAGGACCGTAAAAACCGGGGACACCGGCCTTAGGGTAATGAATCCGCAGACCCCCCGCCAAAAGGGGGGGCCCCAAAAACAGGGCCGGAAAACCGGTTTCGGTATATTTTTTTAATTCCCCAACTGTTCATATCAGCTTGGGGACAAAGAAAAAAAACTTCGGTACAGGCATGGACTTCCGGGTCTCAGACACTTGTAGGCCTTCATATGCCCACCGAACCAACAACGTACTGTCAAACTATTTTGGGGAATCAAGGGTATACCCTAATCACTAGTGGGGGTGTACACGGGACACTGCAGATTGAAATACCACATGCACAAGATCAGCCTAGCGGAAAAAAGCCGAGTGCCCCCCTGTGCATGGAAATTAATCGGCAGCAATTACACGACTAAGATTCGCAATCCTCGGCAATGACACCTTGTTGCCGGGGAGGGGAAAAAAACTCTCTCCCAACAGGATCATCAGATTTATTAGAAGTCTGGACCTGGTGGAAGAAATATAAAAAAAGGGTGAGCCAAAAAAACACCGATCGTCGCGGTGGAAGGGGGGTTATACCCCACTCACTTTTTAAAACCACCTACCTACCTACTCAGTTACAGGAATTTAACAAAAACTCCTACAATTTTATTAATAAGGCTATTTTGCCGAGCAAAATACAAATGTTTTGGGGTCTTGAAACTCTTGAAACCCCAAATTTTTACTTACTATTTTCCAAAAAGCAGAAATAA
>JAHBCN010010410.1:31847-53687 GCA_019359885.1 Listronotus oregonensis | reverse complement strand
AGTATCTAAAAAATAGAATTAAAATCAAAAAAAAATTAAAACAGAACATCACACAATTTTTTACGTATTAAAAGATTAGTGTAAAACCAAACAATTACAATTTTAAAATCAACATTTAAAAAGTTCTATATATATATATATATATATATATATATATATATATATATATATATATATATATATATATATATATATATATATATATATATATATATATATATTTTTTTAAAATCAGAAAACAAAATATCTTTCTTTAAAACCCATAATATCCGGGGTTTCCTTTAAAAAAAGTTGAAGTTGTTTTTTTTTTCATTTTTAATGGATATTTTTTATAAATTTAAAGATATAATATGGCAAAAAGCTACAATTTTAATATATTTTTTTTTCTATCTTCAAAATTAAAGGCTCCAGATGCCACGTAAATATAATCAAAGACCCTGTACATGGTACAGAAAAAATAACTTGGAATAAAAATGTGTTTTTGGTAACAATAATTTTATTAACAGTATTGGTAAATATACAGGTTGTCTCAAAAACAGAGTTTTCATTGCTAAGTACATACGTTTTTTGGAACGCCCTGTATAGTTTGCCAAATTTCGACTTTACATTCAATTTTACAACAAAAAGGTCAAATACACTATAGGTCAGGTACTGCTGGTTTTTAAGGTAATTATGTAACTAATAAAAGAACTAAATTGGTCACTAAAAGAATTATTTTACAATAATTATGAATTATGACAGAAAATAGTATTCAAAAACGGTTTGCAGTTTACTATTGATATTATTTAATTGTTTTTATTCTTTAATTGTTTTTAATATTTTCTCTTATTACAATCATTTATATATATATATATATATATATATATATATATATATATATATATATATATATATATATATATATATATATATATATATATATATATATATATATATATATATATATAAGTATGACTAGTTAAGAAAAATATCAAAACCAGAGTACGGGATGCACTTTTGAATTATGAAAAAGGATTGGTGGGTTGGAAGAAAACCTTTCGTTTTGTCAAGTTTTCGAGAGTTTTTTCTTCCCCTTCTTCAGGACTAACTAAGTAAAGTTTTTACAATTAGAAAACTTACCTAAAATCTTAAAAAATTGAACCCAAGTGGGTTGCTAGGAACAGCAGATCCATGCAGATAATCAAGATTTATCTCCATATTTGTCTTAGAACTTCATCTTTAAGAAAAATTAAAGAAAACTTAAAAGAAAACCGTTTGGGACACGCGGAAAAACGCGGTTAAAAAGTTCTGACAGAACGTTTAAACTGTCAATGGATCAGCGACATTCGTAACTAGAAAACTTCGATTCGGAAAAGGATGCGAGATTAATAACGTGTGAAAGAAAGAAAGAACATATCTTCAATCTTGTGAATTACCTGACTTTGTAAGTTAATTTTATATTATTTTTATTTTTATTATTAACTAATTACTGTTAAATGTATGTATAGACATTTGGAAAACAGTGAAACACCCAGCGCTTACTGCCATTTTATTTTATTGGTGGTTAGACTTTTTGGTCTGTGATTTTTAATTTTAGAAGAAAATAGGTATGAAAATGACTTCACAGAGGAAAAGGAGGGAAACACTGTTCCCAAATGTCCAGGAAACAAATTATTGAGACTTTAGAAGTGAGTCGTCAGGACAAGTCAATTAGCTGGGATATTTTTGTTCTAACCGTAAAAATAACTGTAAACCGTGCGAGATCTGAGATACAAGGTTGGATTCAAGGTTTATATACCATTTCAGTTCTTTTGTAATATGAATTGACATTTCTAAGATCTCAGATGCTCCCAGTTCTGGTGACCATCATCAAAACATGCCCGCTACGGAATATTTAAACTTTTGTGGGAAGGATAGGCCTTTAAATTTAGATGTCTGTCCAACCTATGATTGTTACAATTTTTACATGGTATTTTATACAATGCCGAATCTTTCATCATCTTTTAGGGGAGATTTAGTTTTAGAGTAAATCTTTATTTTTTTTATTTTTTTTTGATTTACTCTAAAACTAAATCTCCCCTAAAAGATGATGAAAGATTCGGCATTGTATATAAAATACCATGTAAAAATTGTAACAAGTCATATGTTGGACAGACATCTAGAAATTTAAAAGGCCGTATCACTTCCCACAAAAGTGATTGTAGGATTCATGTGCCGTAGCGGAGCATGTTTTGGATGATGGTCACCAGATGGACTGGGAGCATGCTGAGATCTTAGAAAATGTCAATTCATATTACAAAAGACTATTCCTAGAAATGGTCCATATAAACCTTGAATCCAACGCTCTTAATAAAAAAGTGAAAATATCAGATCTCAGCACGGTTTACAGTTATTTATTACGGTTAGAACAAGAAAAATATCGTAGCTTAATTGACTGTCCAGCCCCTGACGACTAGTTCTTTCTAAGAATCTCAATAATTTGTTTCCTGATAATGCACAAGATTCCATGAACAGTTGTGCTAAATTATTATATAGATCCTGCGTTGTAGAAATAAACAACATATGTCTCTTTCTTTCACACGTTATTAATCTCGCATCCTTTTCTGAATCGAAGTTTTCTAGTTACGAATGTCGCTGATCCATTCAGACAGTTTAAACGTTCTGTCAGAACTTTTAACCGCGTTTTTCCGCGTGCTCCCAATCGGTTTTCTTTTAAGTTTTCTTTTAATTTTTCCTTAAAGATGTAGTTCGCAAGACAAATATGGAGATAAATCTTGATTATCTGCATGGATACTGCTTGTTCTCACATAGCAACCCACTTTGGTGAGTTCAATATTTTTTAAGTTTTTAGGTAAGTTTTCTAATTGTAAAAAACTTTACTTTTAGTTAGTCCTGAAGAAGGGAGAAAGGAATAAACTCTCGAAAGCTTGACAAAACAGAAAAGGGTTTTCGTTACTAAATCCAGGCCACCAATCCTTTTTCAATAATTCAAAAGACTGCATCCCCACTACTCTGGTTTTGAAAAAAAAATATATATATATATATATATATATATATATATATATATATATATATATATATATATATATATATAAGCTACTGAAAACTTTATAAAATGTCTTGTTTGTAGTTTCTTTTTGTGCTTTTGTCTAATATCACTTTTATTCACAGTGTCTGGGTTCAACTGATATGTGTATTCCGTTTTGTGGTCGCAGGGATAATTCTAGGTAGTATTTAATATCTTCTGGTTTTTCTTGACATTTGATGTTGTATTTTCTAAAAATGTAAGCTAACAGTGTCTTTGAGTTTTGCATTCCAAATTTCTGACCTGTAAATAAATAAAGAAATAATATAGCTTAGGGACTTCTGTAAGTTAAAATGGTATCAAATTACTATATTATATATGAATCAAAGATATCGTCGCTCCGGAATGATAATAAGTCAACTTAAATTTTTAATTTTTGTTATTTTAAATGCAATAAATTGTATTTCAATAATTTTAAAGGCTTTTTAAATACGCTTATTTAATATTAACTATTTTAAAAATCTAGGCGCAAATATACTAGAAAACAACAACAAAAAATACGATAAAATAAAAAATGCTCAATGGCACAACGCGAGCTACAATGAAGTATGTGACAGACGATGGAGCGCGACGAAGTGGAAATGGGGCCACATAATAAAGTATGGTTACCCGAACGACCAGACTTGTAAGGTCAGATGTCGTTGTCGCACGTATCAAATGTATGAAATTTTCGATAATTTTGCCATTTGCAATATCCTGGTAGAACGACGAAAAAAACAAAACAGCTAGTATACCAAATAATTTTGAATATAAGTTTAAATTCCTCTAAGTTCTCTGTTTTAGATTAAAGTCTGAAACATTCTGTACAATATTTACCTATGCAGTTTCTCGGTCCAGCACTAAATGGTACGAAGGCGAACGGATGTCTTGCTGCAACATTTTCGGGAAGAAATCGATCAGGATCAAACTTGTACGGGTCAGGATAGTGGTTGGGATCATGATGCAAATCGTTCATTGATATCATTACAGATACTCCTTTAGGTACGTAAACTCCATCTAAAAAATAAATTTATTAAAACAGATCCTTTATTTATAGCCTTCATTAATGAATGATTTTGTATTAATTAACGATTATAATATAGGCAAATAAATATACATAAAACAATAACTGAAAATGTTTCAAGGGTGTTTCAGAAAAAAACAAAATTTCTTTAAAAATAAATGCTTAAAATATGCCGATTATTTATAAACTTCCTATTATCAAAGTGGTGGACATTAAACTTAATAATATTTTAAAACCATAGGTAAAACCAATGCGCACTAAAAGTATTCTCTCACTTTATTATCGTTAATTAAAAAAGACACCAATACTCTTAGTGCGTACTTGTTTTACTTAGAGTTTACGCTTTATTCCATTTAATGTCAAATAGGGGAAATGACACTGTCAGTCTGACATTTACCTGTAGTTTTATTATGAGTAAATAAGCCTTTTTTATTTAAAAACAAATGATTACAAAATCTTTAAAGATAGACGCGAGATGAAAGCAATTTCGAAAATCCAACAAAAAAAAACTATTGATGTTATGCATACAGCACAAGTTGACGGTACACAATTTGGATAGGTGACATAATTACTGTCCCAACAAAGCAGCATCCAGGAGTGAAAAGTTTGGGACGACCAAAACCAATTCTTCTTTTTAGGTAATTTTTTTGCTCGACGTTATTTATTTTCAAGATAGTTTAAGTAGTACTTATTTCTAGCATATAACTCTGCTATAGCACGGATTGACCATCTTACTTTAATTTGGCACACTACTTGAATCTTTTCAATTTCAGATAGCTGACGCGGCATTTTTATGTTTTACTGACAAGTCAAAATTTGTTAAATTCCACCCGAAATTTTCTAAAATGAAGTGTACGCCAATGTTTCAGTTTTTTAATAAACTATGACATGTAATAACGTTCAACAAAAATCAGTTACAAAAGCCGTTTAAATATACTCACCAATTTCAATGTCTTCAGACAATTCTCTTCCTAAGAATGGTACAAAATTGTAGCATCTCAGTACCTCTTTAACCACCCTATCTAGGTATTCCATTTTTGCGACGTGCTGTGGCGTTATTGGGCTGTTTAGGTCCCCTTCGAAGATAGTGTCTAATTCATTTTGAATCTTTTCCTGAAAAAGAATGTTTTGCTAAAATATTATTTATCGGACATGACGCTGATTACGAATCTACAATTAGTTTTTTCCGGCAACATCTGGTTTTTAAGTTGTGAGACCTTCAAGTGGTCTAACTTGAAAATTGACACTTTTCTCCAAAATTCCTTCTTCTTAAAACTGATTCGGCACTTACTGATTAAAAAACACTAAAATTTACAGTACTCTATTGCCTTTTTTTAGTAGAAAACACCTTAAATAATTAATTTTTTTATTTTAATAAACTTAATTAGAAATTGGCAACCAGTTTACAATATATATTTTTCAACGCAGACAACCCGAGGAGATGTTTTTTTTACTAAAAGTAGACAATAAAATATTGTAACGGCATCAGAGAAAAAAAAATGAAAGCTCAAAATTATAAATAGCAACTATACAGGGTGTTCAAAAAATCCACGGCCAAATTTTAGGAGGTGCTTTCTCATTTTTTTATATTTTTCAATAAGAAGTAACCTTTTGAAATTTGGCTGTGCATTTTTTAAACACCCTGTGTATAAATTTAATGAATATATTTACCATAACCTCTGGGTGATTTCCTACTGCCATTAATGTCCTTGAAATTGTTACCGCTGTTGTGTCTTGGCCCTAAAAAACATTAATTATTAAACAATTATCATAGAGGTTATTCATTAACCTATAAAATATTTATTAAAAATAGATAAACACTTTAGAGACCCTTAAATACACTCGATACAGTGATTGGTGTTCAACCTATCAGTACTCAATTTTGTCGTTTTATTTTACAGAAAATAAATATTATTATTTATTAGCAATATTAGTATTAATAATAATTTTAATAATAATTTAAAGTTAATACTTTTACTTCTTACAGTATATGTTGCATAATATTTAAAACATTAAAATAAACCTAATATATCCACGAAGACTAACTTGTGGTAGGAAAGTAAATATTAAAATTATAATTATTTTTAAAAAAATTGTACATTATATTTTTTAAAATTTAATAATAATTAACATGTTTGAAATGAAATATATTAATAATAAGAAATAATTATATATAATCATAAATAATAATAATCCTAATAAAAACACAATTTATATTTTTAGTATTTTATAAAAAAACAAAAAACAATATTTGTAACTATACAGGGTGATCCAAAAGTAAGCCGCATTCTTTCGGAAACGTAATTCTCACATGAAAATAAGACAAATTCCTATTAATTTGGGTCCGAAAATGCTTCCTAAGGGAGCTACGCCCTTTTGAATAGGACACCTTAAAAAAGATTTTTTCTCTATAACTTTAAACTCTTTTAAAATTAAATTTTGAAAATTGTTTTACGGTATAAACATTTGAAGGTAAATAAGATTTTAAATACAAAATTTAAAAATTTAATTCAGGAGCGCCACATGCGGGGGAGGGTAAGGGTAAAAACAGATTAATTTTTATCAATAAACATTCGCAAATCAGTAAGTTTTTAAAGTCGATTTTCTCGTAAATGGTATGCTCTATCGAATTAAACTAAGAGTACCTAACGTGTAAAAGAAAAAGGGAAATTTTAACACTTACCCTCCCCCGTATGTGAGGGCCCTGATTAAAATTTTGAATTTAGAATCTTAATTAACTTTAAATGTTTATACCGTATAACAATTTTCAAAATTTGATTTTAAAAGGGTTTAAAGTTATGGAGAAAAAATATTCTTTAAGGTGTCCTATTCAAAGGGGCGTAGCTCCCTTAGGAAGCATTTTCGGACCCATATTAATAGGGACTTTTTGCCTTATTTTTATGCAATAATTACGCTCCCGAAAGGATGCCTTTTACTTTTAAAGCACCCTGTATTAAAAAAAATAAATTGTAGTTTTAACATATTTTTAACATTTTTTTTTCAAAGCGTAATTGATCTAAATAATTTTTTAGGTTTTGGTAAATTATTGTACAAATATGGGTAAACCTAATTATTAAAGGTTTTTTGATCTATTAATTTATTAATTTTATTTTTTGTTGTGATATATTTTTTAATTTTTTTTTATTATTACTTTATTTTTTAAAAATTATAAATAAAAATATTATAAAAATATAATTTTTTAATGTCTATTTTTTCACTTTTTATATAAATTTTTTCCGATAAAAAAAGGAATCTTTATTATAAATAATTTTCAAGAACCATTTTCCTAATGTTTCTTAATTTTTAAGATGATTTTTATCAACACTTCCCCAACCTTCTATTCCATAATTCAAATGAGTTTATTTTAAATCAAAGTATATTGTTTTTAATTGATTAGTATAGAGAAAACAGGTTTTAAAATTTTAAATTTTGGTAATAGTCCTCCTTATCTAAGACAATATATTTGTTACTTCCATTTTAAATTTGTATCAGTTATTACTCCTAAATGTTTTATTATTTAATATATTGTAAAAATAAACACGTTTTTTGTAATACATAAATCCTATTTGATATAAAATATAGAAAATACAGTAAAGTTTCGCTAATCCGGATCAATAACTTGAATTGGTGAAACATCCGGATTAATAAAATATTTTTAAAAGTAATAAAATATACTAAATACATATGTACTTTAGAGATATATTAACTCAAACTGCAAACTATTTTTATAACATAAAATATTACTAAAAATGAACACTCGTAATTCTAAATATAAACCAAAATAAGTTGTATCGTATACAGAAAGTTAGGAAAATATATTTAGGGAAAAATGTGTAAAACTAAAAATTTTGGGTTTAAAAAAAACCAGTTAGTTTTGTTCGTTTATTATTATCTTTTAAGTTGTCTTTATTTTTAAGTTGCTCGAATGTTATATACTGTAAAAAAGGTTATTAAAATGATGCTTTCAAAAAATGATAATAAAAAGAAACAACATTAATATCCACAGCTTTAGCAGGCTTATAACGAAAAACCAAAAATAAGCTGAGCACCATTAGTCGATAATCTCAAGATAAACAGAATTTGGTTCAATAAAAAGTTTGTTTCTAAACTTAAGGATTTACAACATTTTATTTATAGTTATTTTTCAATATTATAGGAAATTGGCATTTTTTTAAATTTTCAAATATATTTCCTTTTTAAATTAACCTAAATCTAAAATATTCCTCGTGATTTTTATTAGATTTTTTCTTTAGTAAAAGTCGTAAAATTTTTGATAAAAATATTACATCCTTATATAATTTTTAAGTTCACCTTACAGTTTTGTTAAACTACTAAAACAACTTACATAAAAAATGGTTAAATTGTAAACATAAGGTTTTTTTACGCTAATTTTAATAATAAAATGTTGAAGTCTTTTGTTTAATATACACACTGCGGTGTAAATTATACTATGCACAAGTATTCCTAGACATTTTATTAAACGCACCTGAAAAACGTCAGCAAGAACACACATTTTTAATATTTTATTTTTATTATTACCACCTACTAAGAAAACAAATCGCAGAGACAACAACAACGACATACAAGAAATCAAATAACAATAAAAGTGATTTAAACCTAGAAAACTAGTCAATAATGCGTTGTTAAATTGTAGGAAAAAATCAATCGACTTGTTCAATTTCTCAATAATAAATGAATATTAATTTTTGTTATGTGTGGATGTCATAACATGAAAAATGTAATTTAAAAAATTTCAAAACATACTTAACATCGTGTATTCCATCACCCATAAATATATTTTAAAATTAAATTTTAGTTTTTTGAAACTTAAAATTTATATAATTAAAATTTTATTATATGCAGCAAAAAAGAATTTTAACAGCGAATTTGGCCTGTTACTGTTACCATTGTTATAACTTTGGCAACAGTGTTGGTTTATATACCAGCCTGTGAACGTATTTTCTCCCGATAGACGCCCTCTCGAATAAGCGAGCGACCAGACCTATTACCAAAAATTTAGGATTGTTTTGTGCGTCTACAAGGTGCCACAGATTCGAGTGCATGCATGGGGATCTGAGAAACCGTAAAAGATACGAAGTCGGTTAAAGTATTGCAAAGTTGCACATTTAGGTGCCTAGCAACATGCCGATTAGAAAGTTGTAAAATTTCGAGTACTTCCGGAGATATCCGGAAAAAAACCAAATTTTTCGATTTCGTTTTTATTTTTTTCTGACATTTAAAGAGAAAAACAAAAGACACTTTCTTATGGCCACTTTTTAAGCTTAACAAAACAGCGTTTAGAAATTTTTCGTACGACGTTTCGTTTTCGTTAAACCATCATCAACTTTATCTTTTTAAATGCGGCACTCAATTGTTTATTGCATTTTTTGACGCAGTTATAATCCCAATTACAATAATGTATAACACTTAATATTTTTCTTTTAAATTAACGTATTTTTTTATAACAGACAATGAGTTAGACAAGGAACGCACATCATTTCTTATAGGGGCGTTCCATATTTGTTAATTAATTATTTAGAAAATAAAGTTGATGATGGTTTAACGAAAACAAACCGTCGTATGGAAAATCTCTTAACGCTGTTTTGTAGAGCTTAAGAACTGACCATGAGAAACTGTCTTTTGTTTTTCCATATATCTTTAAATAACGTCAGAAAAAAATTAAAACGAAATCAGAAAATTTTGGTTTTTTCCGGATATCTCCGAAGTACGCGAAATTTTGCAACTTTCTAAAGTGGACATGGCTAGTTACGCAAATACACAACTTTGCCATAATTTAACCGACCTCCCATCTCTTACGGTTTCCGAGATCCCCATGCATGCACTCGAATCTGTGGCACCCTGTATAGTGAAAACGAAAATTGTTTTTGCTATTGTCAATAAAGTTATATGTACTTACAGTAAACATAAATGTATTAATTTCTTCTTCAATTTCTTTATCATTAAATTTATTGTTTTCCTGCTGCGTAAGGAGAATATCCAAAAAGGACATCTTTTGTTTTCTTCCATAATCGTCTTCTTTCTGCATGTCACTTTTGTGCTTCGAGAAATATTCTCTGCGTTGTTGAATAATCTGAAAGAAAGTTACTTTATAAAAAATTGTTTTCAGTCTAGTCGGAAAGTCTGTTTCCTGCAAAAATAGTTTGATGATGCGGAATGCAAATCTTAAAAAGGCGTTTAAAGAATTGTTTCTGCCAATAAAAATTGCAATTGTAATTAACAAAAACGAAAAAAAGAAGGCTTTCGATATTTGATTATAACTCAAAAATTGTAAGAAATAACGGCAATTGCAAAGTACTTTTTCGAAAAAAAAAACCATATTTCCAGCATTATCACGACTTACATAAAAATTATTGTAAGTTTAGGATATTAACTTGAGGACAATTGTTCTAACCTTTTGTTTACACTATGTCCTTTTTGCTAAATGGAATTCTAAACAAACCACTATATCCACATTTCATCGTCTTTACCATAACAAATCCATTCAGTCCAATTTCGGCATCCTTATATCTTAAAGTCGAGGATCCTAATTATTTAAGTCCATTTTGCGAAATATTACAACATGAAAAACACACTAAATGCACTTAGTGTGTTTTAATGTCAAAAATAAACAGATTGCAAACAACGAAAACCGGAATAAACATGTAGCAGCCCTTTTGCTGTAAACTGTTCAAGTTACTCACCTTCAAGTCGTAGAGCATAAGTTTCTAGAAAGTGGGCACTCATACATGGAGGTAGATTCCATGCACAGCGCTATAGCTAAAAAATTTATTTCTGTTTATACTTTTCAAGATTGGATCAACATTTTTCAGATGGCAGAGTCAAATCGAAGTAAAAATAAACGTGAACCTTATAATGTCAAGCAAATGACATTCACAGATTTTTACGATCTGAAGCATCGCTTTTCTTTAAAGGAAACACAAAAGAAGACGTAAATGAGCAGGCTGTTAACTAGTTGTTCATAAAAGGTTTCAAGTATACTAAAGAAAACCCAGGAACAATTTATTTCAAATACAAACACTCAGATGAGTACAGCCAAATAAACTTATACAGCAAAGAAAAGCCGCCGCCTTTCCCTAAACAACTTTGTACAAAAATTTGCTACCTATTAGTGTTCGGAAAAAAAACCGATGTTTTAAAGCTCTGTAGATTTTCATCCTTAAAACCTCCACTTATACCTAAAGAGTCCACGGCTGGCATACATCTCTAACAACTTCTTTAACGGCCAAGGATATGACCTTGGAACCCTCTATACAAAAAAGCGGTACCGATGATACTAATGATGATTTAATGAAAACTTCTTCATCTTAAGGGTCCATTCGCGCCGCGAGAATTGGATCCAATTTGGGGTTCGGGACATGATGTTTTTCTCAAAAATGGTATAAGTTATCGATAATTTTTAAAAACTATATGAAAGCCAACACTTAAATCTAGGTTTCTGCTGTAAGAGTTTTTTAAATTTGGATTTAGTTTTTAATATTTCCTTAAGTAAAAGTCGCCCTAAAATCGGTTATGTTTAGATACTATTTTCTCTTAACTCGACTCATATTTCAAAAATCCAATACAGCAGAGGCATATATTATTTCGTTACCTTTAAAATGGTGTATAATTTATGTCATTTAAGTAAAAATAGTTACCGAAAAACGTTATCTTCTGAAGGCTTGCAATCGGAAACAACATCGCATCGATACAAAATTTGAAAGAACCTAAATAAAATATAATATTTTTAATGCGGCTATACGAAAATTGTGGTAGTGGGAGTTTGTTAGTCTCCGCCCACCGTCTCCAAGTCCTTTCGCCCGACCCCTAAAGGTGCGTCCAGACTTGACGAGCCGAGAACGCGACGCGCCAAAACTTGAAGTGTGGACGTGTCTCGCGGTTGGCGCGCAAGCCGCTCGCGCGCCGTTCGTTGCGATCCATCTCCAGTCGGTTTTTCGACGAAACATCAAAGGATACTCGAGGCGCAGTGTGGACTGAATTTTGATGCAGCGCGCCACGAAGCAACGAGCTTGAGCCGACGAAGTTAATTTTTTCTACCTGTCTTAAGCTAAAACTGGCTTCCCCAAAAATATTTCCTTTTTAGAAATTTTATTTCCTATTTTCATCAAAATTGTTTCAAAGTTAGTTGGGGTCATCCGGGTGAAGTTTTTATACTCCCCACTAACAACGTGCTCAAAGCTTATGTCTCGCAGCAGTGCCTGACCGGATCTTTTTTTATAGAGTTTAGTACTCCACCATCTACGTTTTTTGTTTTTTTTTTTAAGGATGCCGCAATTATTAGCGTGCCACTACTTAAAATTGCACAGGCTGCGGCTTTTTGGACTTCCGTAATATCAGACGTGTTCTCTTGCCGTCGGACAAATCACTAATAAATATGGCTCGGCGTGCGCTTCGCGATCTGTGGATCGCAGTAAAGCGCGCGAGTCGCTCGCGAGTGTCTCGCGGGAAGTTTGTGGCTCGAGACGCGTCGCGCCCTCGTCTCGCGGCGCGTCGCGTTCTCGGCTCGTCAAGTCTGTACGCACCTTAAGATGTAGCGTAAATGCACTCTTAACTTCTTGAATGACCACGATTCAGATAGTTTAGATGACATACCGTTGTGATATTATGTTCATAAATGTTCCCACTAGTAGCAGAAAGAATCCATTAAGTCAATATTTCTTGACATCTTGTAATTGTTTTTTCAAAATAAATGTGTGGTTCCTAATTTATCGTTTTGTTTAGTATCTCTTATCTTTTCTAACACGTTATAAAACGTTAAAACTCTTATCAAACGCGTGTTGGTTTAAAACCTGATTTTAAATGTGTATTTAAAAATTAAAATCCATTTTTCTCAAAATCATCATTTACGCACTTAGTGGATTTTCGTTGTACGCCCACGTTTTAATATCTTAAAAAGAATTATTTAGTGTGACGTAGTCGGTTTTAGTTCCGAGCGCGCAACCAAAAAGATCGCGCGGTGGCCCATTTTCAGAGTTAAATTAAAATTATAAGTAATGGAGATAAAGCTCCAGTCGTTGGGATTTTTTTTTAAAGATTCCTCCTCCTTAAGCATTTTTTTTTGAAATTTTTGGTATCTCTTATGGTTTTTAAATAATCATCAAAAATCGAAATAACTTCTTTTTATATTTTTTTTTGTAGTAACAATTGCAATTTTTATTGGCAGAAAAAAACCTTAAAACCCTGTCTCAGAATGGCATTCCGCGTCGAATGAGCTATCGTTCATATTTTTGAAGCCCTTTTACTATTTAGTTTTTAGGAAATTGTAAATTTTAAGATTACAACCAATATGTTTACTAAATACTTTTACACTTTTTTACATAAGCGCTCTTATTAAAGGCGCATTTTAAGACTAAATATGTACAAAAAGTGTAAAATAGTCAAAACTTTTTTTGAATAACAAACCTATCGTTATTATTAATGTTGATATTCACGAGAGACTCCTATTTATTTCTATTTATTTTCAAAACTTCATTAATCTCCATCCTATGCCCGCGGTGGACAATATTAATATGAGTATTTAGCTTAGCTTGTTTCTGTCAAAGAGATACGTCATTTAAAATTGAACGACGCTTATACATTAAACGACAACAGGAATGTATATCCCGCAGGATTTATGTGCCAGACTCGGACGTTAGTTTCCAGATTTAACGATGCAATTCAGCTGAGATTACTTGACTAGTTGAAGCCATTTCGCGAAATGTCAACAAAAGTTTGCTATTTTTGGTTTATTTACATTCAGTAGTGACTCTGGAAGTTTTAAAATTTTTTATCCAAAAGGTGACACATGGAACCAATATCAAATATATTATAATAGGTGCTATTTGCCATAAGGGGGATACTTTGTTTCAGCGCCAACGAAGAAAAATCTAAGTTTTAAAAGCAAAACCTCCGTTTGTATATATTCTTTTCGTGGCCAAAATGTTCAAATTTACATTTTACCATTTTACCCAAAAGGAGCATATGACGCCTATATTGACCAAAAAGACCCAAAAACCACAACACATTTTTGCTCAATAGCTTTGGATGATTGGCAATTGTTTTTATAATATGTGAAATATAATTTAATAATAATTAAAAAAAAATAATTTATACCCGCTGGTAATTCTAATGCCAAAATTGAATTCGGCATCCCCAAAAACCCCCCGAGTAACGATTTTTGATCGATTTTTCCGAGTTTCCAGTCGTTTTTATAATATTGCAAGTAATTATGCAATTGCAAAATGTATTTATTGCACCAGAATGCATTTTTCGCAAAATGGCATAACCATACCATATAGACTTTTTTATTATACTTACCTGAAAATACTACTTTTTTAACTGTGTATAAAATACAGTAAATATGACATTTTCAGAACAGCGCACGGATTTTTTTCCCGGTCCCTCTTTCCGTGCGCTTATACAAAAATCCATCCATTGAAACTATTCATAACAACGATTTATTTATTAATGACATATTTTATTTTCTGTCAGTGAAGTTTATGCCATTTTTAAAAAATGAATTCAGATTTGGAAGAAAATCCGGATATTCCCGATATTATATTACAACAAGCGGCAGAAGTGAGTGCAGATTTATTACCAGTGAAATCCAGGTTGAAGATATGAACATGAATATCACATTTTTACCGAATGGCGGACTCAGAAAAAAATCAAAATTGTGAGTGAAAAAGCCAAATCTATGAAATCCACCTTATGGAGTCGATTCTCCATGTTAAAGAGTTGTTTGGCAATAAAAGAAAATACTCACACCCAATATCCAAAAACTATCGCTTTTTTGAAACGACAAGCTGTAGGATATGTACCAAAGAAATCCAAGGTTTTTACATCAGAACAAGTAACCAAATTATTATGTGAAGCTTCAGATGGACAATATCTACTAGCAAAAGTAATTTTAGTGTTTGGCATCTTCGGCGCATGTCGCAGAGATGATTTAATACGTTGAGTTTAGACGAAGTGGAAGATAATGGGCGTTTCCTTGTCGTGTTCATACGAAATGGAAAAACTCACAGGTCAAAAAGTTTTACCATTACCAATGAAAATTGCAAATTCAATCCCTGTACACTTTACCGCAAATACGCAGATCTCCGCCCTAAAAATATGGAGAGTAGAAGATTATTTGTTGCATACCGAAACCAAAGATGTTACGCTCAACATGTTGGGTGCCATACTATCAGTGGTATTTCAAAACTTGTTGCAAAAACCTTAATCACGAAGAATATACTGGAAATGCCCTAAGGCGTTCTTCGGCTACCATGTTGGTAGAAAGCGGCGGTGATTTGCTTACTTTGAAAAGACACGGAGGGTGGCTTTCTTCCAATGTAGCAAAGATATATAGAGGAGTCCATACAAAGAAAAATTGAAGTATCCCAAAAGGTGTTTAGGCCTTGTAACTTGGAAACGACAAAATCTGTAACAGGCAATCAAGAGAACCAAAACATTCACGAACACTCCGCTTCAACATCTTTGGTTCAACAAAAAGAAATATAAAAGGGATTGAGCTTTAACAATAATACGAATTGTACAATAAATATATCCATTAATCATAACGGTTCCGTCCAAAATTAATTTTCTTAGATTTAATTAGCTTGTAATTTTTTTCTGTTAATTTGTTTTACTGTTTTAAAAATAAAAATAAATAATCGAAATTTTCTTAAATCATTTTTTCGATGTTTTTTTTATGTTGTTTTCAGGTACCTAAGTATAATAAAAAATATCGTTCATTACACGTCCAGAAATGGATTTTTTCGTTCTTGCATGACTTCCCGTGTTCAGCTGCACCTCACAGATTTGTCACACGCGCACGGAAAAATCGTCATTTACGTACTGGTAATATACTATTTCCTGGGAGCTGTCTAAACACAATGCAGAAAACCGTATCTTTATATCTGCTGGCCTTAAAAATTTCCGATTTATTTCCTTCCCTGGACTACTATACAAAATGTATCTTTAATCTTAGAATTCGTTTCAAATTAATTGACTAAAATTAAACTTACTTGGTTGTTGAAATTACGAATGTAGTTAAGATTTTTACTACTTTCTTGTGCCCTTTTCGTAAAACCGTAGAGAAAATCAATCTGTAAGGCTGGGTTGTATATTCTTTGTACAGCTTCTGAAGAATGCCTGAAAGGTTACTTCTGTAAACAAATTTTTAAGTGTATATACCTTACACCAGTATTTTTTAACCAATCAGAATGGGTTTTTTGACCAGGTACAGTAACGGCCATTAAATCTTGGGCAATTCTTTTTCCCTTTCGTAAAATAGGCTTATGCCACCTTCTACTGAATATAAATACCTGTTGAAAAACCTAATAAAGAAACAGGTGTCCGTTGTCAGTGTCTAAAAATATTTTTAAAATGCCAAACTTAACTTTGGATCAAAAAGTATTAATTATTAATTTTATTAAGCAGAGAGGTTGGCCAGAAAGGGATGTGGCAAAAGAGCTTAAAATTCCAAAGAGCACTATTCATTTTGTTAAAAATATGGCAGGAAACACACTCCTTTGAGAGAAGAGCTGAAAGTGGTCGCCACAAACTATCGAATCAAGAACAAGAAAATAATTTAGTTAATGTTTTGATACATCAACCATTTAAATCTGTAGTTACAGCAAAAACGAAAAGCAATTTCCCAGCATCCATTTTGTGATACTTAATGTATACAGGCCTCAGGAAACACGATTTGATGAAAAATATACCCAAAAGGACAGAAGTAGTGGGCGATTTTCGATAAATGTTTGGGGGTGGCTGAGTGCACAAGGACTTGGTGTATGTTATTTTATCGAAGGACGGTTCAATGCAGAGGTATTGGCAAAGAATATAAACCTCAATAAGAAGCGACAATATTCAAAGTCCCAAAATTTTTAGGAGGGGGCTAAGCTGTTTAACTGTCATCCTGCTGCCGGCAGCTTTTAGTCCGGGATTACATGTTTCGTTTAGTGCTTTGTTGAGTTTTATGTGCTGTTTCATTAGTTTCGTTCAGTTTTGTGGATATCTTAAAAAAAAGCACTAAATGTGCACAGTAATTGTGATACTTGTAAAAATTAAAGATCACAATGCGAATCTTTAGATGTTAATTCTTTGTTAATATACAGTGTGGATCAGCCAAATGGAATAAATTCAATATTACATAAATGGGGGCTTGCTCGAAAAAAATGCTCGGACATGTCGATTGGTATTTTTAATTGCGCTTTTTTTCAACTAAAACTGTTTATACAGGGTGTGTCATGTGACGGTGGTCAGTATCAACTTTCTTAATTTAAATGCAACACCCTGTATATTATTTAATTTTTGGTTTTTTCAAAGCATTCTAGACATATTTTATGTACAATGTCCTATACCTATCTTCAACTGTTTCGTAAATATTAAGCGTTTTCAGGTTTACTAACTGCATCTATTGCCTTTGCATCTTTGCCACTTTCGTGAGGGTTACTTTTTGTGCTACTAGAGGCAGCCGTGCCGCTCGGCTGTGCGGACAAGCGTGCGAGAGAGTAAGAAGCTGTATAACATTTCTCTCGCGCCTTGTGCTGATTAATTGGCGAAAGGGGTGTATACACCGCCGATAAATTAAGAGAGAGAGAGGGAGAGAGGAGAGAGGTTATACACCTATTCATGCTTCTCTTTCGCACGCTTGTTACCAAGGCTGCTTCTAGTAGGTATATGCACAAAAAGTAACTTTCAAGAAAGTGGCAAGCATGCAAGCACAATACATCTAAAAGCATCTAATATTTCCAAAATAGTTAAAAATAGGTATAGAACATTGTACATGAAATATATCTAGAATATTCTGAAGAATCCAAAAATTGACTAATATACAGGGCGTTGCATTTAAATTAGGAAAGTTAGTGTTGACCACTATTACATGACACAAACTTTGTATAAAAAGTATTTACTGAAAAAAATGCGCAACCAAAAATACCGATACGCTTGTCCGAGTGTTTTTTCGAACACGCCCCCGTTTATTTATTATTGAATTTATTCCATTTGGCTGATACACACTGTACTATAAAGCTTACGACACTACAAAAAACATTTATGGAGCGTTGCAGCACCCTCCCGATTTGTTTATTAAATATGTTTATGATTTGGAACATGCTTTTAAAACTAAGTTTGAAGACATTTGTATTGTAACAGGAAGTTTCACATAAACTCTTAAATGAAATGGAAAGAATAGAATTTACCCACCCATGCAATGATTTCCCAAAAATGTAAATTATAAAATAATTTATTAGGCTTAAAATATTTTATACGATGAAATATATCATTCGTGATTTAAAGTACCAGTCAAAAGAAAAGAAAACTAAAAATTATATCACACATATAATCAATTTATAGTCACGGTAACAATAACAATAACTTTCAGATTTTGTCATTTCAATAAACTGTTTGCCTATTTTCTTTTTAAAAGTCATTATTTTTCATCTCACCTTAAACATTCAAGCTCTAGCCTTGGCATTAAGCCTTTAAAAAACTAAAATTGTTTATTTTAGTGATGTTTCGAGCCACCTTGATTATCAAGTTTTTCCACTCTATTCTTTCCAAAATATCTACTGAGATTTTTTCCAAATCATAAACCTACTTTCAAATTTAATTAATTTAATGGGGAACCCTCTTTTTATTAAAGCATGCTGTACATTGTATATTAATATATTCTTACTAAGAAATTTTGTTGTTGTTACCAATATAGGAAATGCTAAATTATATGTTTATGTAATAAAAAAATTAAACTACATTGTAATGTTTTTTTACAGTAAAAATGAAAGGATATACATTTATAGTAAAGGTAAGTATTTAAGTGTATAGGTACCATTTTACAAAAAAAAAACATCCCTCCACTGAATTTTTGACCCCAGAAACCCATAGAATCACATACCTTAAAACTTTTTTCTCTTTTTCTTTAAAATGAGAGATGTACATCAAGAGTAATTAGCGAAAGCAAAAAACTGTATACTAATCGTTTTTTTTCCAAAATGTTATACTGTCAAATTAGTTAGACGTAAAATGGATTACAAAATTTAATTCTGCATAGGTACTCGAAAACCTCAAAAACCATATATTAACACTTACTTATTGTTTTATTACAATTTTGAAATAAAGATTTCTTATAAATATTTTACATCTGTTCACACAAAAATTACATAATATTAATTTTTTAAGAAAAATTTCAACATTTAATCCCCTGTAAACATCGCTTTGCCCAAAACTAATTTTTCTCAAAAATAATAATAACCAACACTAAAAAGACTGCAAAAAAAAACTCCTTGAAAGTGACGATTTTCCAGGACTGCAATGTATAGTTATAGATATAATTTTTTTCCCGTGTAAAACTGAATTTTTACCGTTGATATTTCTCTCAGTGTACCCCCAAGCTGTTTAATTCTCATTCCGTCTTCACGTGACGTCAGAAATTTGTTTCCCATATAACCAATGCTATTGGGAACTTTATGTCGCTTCTTATTGAGGTTTATATTCTTTGGCTGAACCTTGTTTATATATATTAATTTACAAAAAATAAATAAATATTATAAGTAATCTTACACCTCTCCCATGGCTTTAAAGCATGATTGTCAATGAAAGTCAATATTTGACAAATTTTTTGCCCAAGATTTAATGGCCGTCACTGTACCCCAACACGAATACATTTTAATGAATGACCTCTAAGTACGAAAATTGTTCATTTAACTAAAAAAAATTATAATGTAAGGGAAAGGAGGGCTCTGACATCTTTCGAAACCTCACCAAGTGGGAGAGAGGGGTCTAAATTAAAAGAAATGGAAATACCACAATAAGAGTTATTGTTATTCGCCTTGGGATATTGTTACTTATTAATCTTACAGCAAGGTAAATCATTTTTTTTAAATTGAGCATCTGATTGGTAAAAAGGCGTAAAGTCTTTACACCTATTCAAATAAGTACAATTTTTGGTCGTAAATATTAATTGGTTTTATGATTAAAACAAAAATCTTACCCTATAATTGCTTTGGCGTACTCTGACTGTTTATTTGTCATAAAATTGAGGTTGACACCCAGGGCGATTTCTAAAAGATTTTGGAAAAAAACAGTTATTAAGCTTTTATTTTATACAGAGGGTTTAAAAAATACACAGGTAAGGAGGTGATTCCTCATTGAAAAAAAAGTTTCTATAAATATGGTTTCGAAAATGCATAGTTTTTAAGATACGGAGTGTTAAACTTAATTATTTTTTATAGTTATCTTAAATACTACTACTATCTGGTAATAAAGGCATATTTTAGGCTTAATTAAGCATAATAGTTGTAATTAATAACCAACTTTAAATATATTTTTTTATATAGAGCGTAAATGTTCTAATTGATTTTTTTGGTTTTGGTAAAATATCATACAAGAATAATAGTCCAGTAAATAAAGGGACAAAGCAGTAAATAAATATGAACAGTTTTCCCTTGCGGCGCAATTTTTAGGTCTTTGGGGCTGTCTTCGAGCGAAAAAAAGTTTATCAACATTAACAGGTGGGAAAGGGCGGAATTTTTTTTTGAAAAATCGATAGTTTTCGAGATAGCGGGACCCAAAAGTTACCTCATTTCAGCTGCCGCTCTACCGCTAGAATGCCGCTATCTTCATGGATTCACTTATAATAGGCGTTGAGCTAAAGGGCATGAGCGGTTTCATTTCTGGGGAGTAAATGTAATCTACAAATTTAAATTTGTTATAAAGGTAGGATAAATGTTTGGAATGATACTTTGTAAAATTCGGTAGCTTAGTGACGTCATGACGTCACAAAGATGACCGCCGGGCGAAAATCGTAATAAACCATTTTAAGTCTGGTTTTATTTGTAAAGAGTGTAAAGAGTGAAAGTATCTTACAAATTTTAATTCAGCATAAAGCCAGGATTAATGTTTGGAATGATACATTGTAATATTCGGTAGTTTAGTTACGTTACGACGTCACTAAGATGGCCGCCGGCCAAAAATGGTATTTAACTATTCCAAAGTCTAGTTTCATGTGTGAGGTAAAAATATCATACAAATTTTGATTCAGCATAACGATAGGATTAATGTTTGGGATAATACTTTGTAAAATTGGGTAGCTTAGTGACGGGATGATGTTACAAAGATGGTCGCCGAGCAGGTATCGATCTTGATATTCTAATTAATAAATTTAAATTTTGCCTTTTATTTCAATATGGATTTGAAGCAGACTCTTCACCACTGGCAAAAAAGTAAAAATGATAGATACAACCGATAAATGCATTATTCACTGTACCAGCGACAACAGCAGTTTAGTAAGTCTGTCATCTATCGAATCATGAAAAACTTTTTCCCCAATGCAGCGAAATAAGCAACAAAGACACAAAAGATTGCTGGAAATTGCAAAGTCAGTTACCGGAGAAGAATTTCCTGATTAAAGTACCACCGTCAATGTCAAAGCATCTTTACCATGAAATCTAACCTCGGTAGTATTACGGCTAACAGAACGCAACATTACCTGATGAACTACCGGTGCCTTCTTCAGTGCGGTTACGTAAAAACTTATAACACCAAAATACGTCAGGACCAATTCTACCATTTATTTGCATTTTTTTAAGAAAGAACAGAAGTACAAGCCGGTAAGTAAAACAAGTGAGGAACTAGTGCAAAGTGTAGAATTGAGATCCAGTGATAGATCAAAGCCTTCTGATATATCAAAAACATCAGCAAAATCGTTGGTTAGCTGAGACTATGTGTTTTGTTTCACAGAAGCAAAGTACCATTTTTCATGCTATCGTAATACACGCACAGGGGGATA
>JAHBCN010010410.1:0-31830 GCA_019359885.1 Listronotus oregonensis | reverse complement strand
TTTGTTTCTTAAATTAGTTTTTTTTGGTTTTTGGTAAAAATCATACAAGAATAATAGTCCAGTAAATAAAGGGACAAAGCTTCCAAAAATTTTAAACTTTTTCCCCTTGCGGCGAAATTTTTTTTTAGGTCTTTGGGGCTTTTCCTTCGGGGAAAAAAAAGTTTATCAACATTAACAGGTGGGAAAGGGGGGAATTTTTTTTTTTCAAAAAATCGATAGTTTTCGAGAAGCAACCCAAAAGTTACCTCATTTCAGCTGCCCCACCCCCAGAATCCCGCTATCTTCATGGATTCACTTATAATAGGCGTTGAGCTAAAGGGATGAGCGGTTTCATTTCTGGGGGTAAATATAATCTACAAATTTAAATTCGTTATAAAGGTAGGATAAATGTTTGGAATGATACTTTGTAAAATTCGGTAGCTTAGTGACGTCATGACGTCACAAAGATGACCGGGGCGAAAATCGTAATAAAATTTTTAAGTCGGGTTTTATTTGAAAAGAGTGAAAAGAGGAAAGTATCTTACAAATTTTAATTCACCCTAAAAGCCAGGATTAATGTTTGGAATGATACATTGAAAATTTGGTAGTTTAGTTACGTTACGACGTCCCCAAGATGGCCCCCGGCCAAAAATGGTATTTAACTATTCCAAAGTCTATTTTCCCGGTGTGGGAGAAAAAAGAAATATAAAATTTTGAATCAGCATAACGAAAAGGATTAATTTTGGGGATAATACTTTGTAAAATTGGGTAGCTTAGTGAGGGGGAATGATGTTACAAAGATGGTCGCCGCGCAGGTATCGATCTTGTTATTCTAATTAATAGTTAACTTTTGCCTTTTTATTTCAAATATGGATTTCGAAGCAGACTCTCCACCACTGGCAAAAAAGTAAAAATGATAGATACAACCGATAAATGCATTATTCACTGTACCAGCGACAACAGCAGTTTAGTAAGTCTGTCATCTATCGAATCATGAAAAACTTTCCCGAATGCAGCGACAATAAGCAACAAAGACACAAAAGATTGCTGGAAATTGCAAAGTCCAGTTACCGGAGAAGAATTTCCGGTATTAAAGTACCACCGTCAATGTCAAAGCATCTTTACTATGAATCTAACCTCGGTAGTATTACGGCTAAGAAACGCAACATTACCTGATGAACTACCGGTGCCTTCTTCAGTGCGGTTACGTAAAAACTTATAACACCAAAATACGTCAGGACCAATTCTACCATTTATTTGCATTTTTTTTAAGAAAGAACAGAAGTACAAGCCGGTAAGTAAAACAAGTGAGGAACTAGTGCAAAGGGGTAGAGTTGAGATCCAGTGATAGATCAAAGCCTCTGATATATCAAAAAACATCAGCAAAATCGTTGGGTTAGCTGAGACTATGTGTTTTGTTTCAGCAGAAGCAAAGTACCATTTTTCATGCTATCGTAAGTACACGCACAGTGATAGTTCAGTAAAATCATCTGAAATAGCGGAAACGACCGTAGAAGAACAGGAATTTCAGAAATATGCTATTGTGGAACAAGCTGCATTTAGTGAACTAACTAAGTATATGGAAGAGCTTCTTGATAATCCTAAAGTTGTGAGATTTACCGAGGTTACCAGCCGTTATGTTCAATGAATTAAACACAATGGAGTCTCAGAAGTAAAAGTCTCACAAAAAAACTTAAGACGGAAGTTGGAAAATATGGCTCCAAAATTCATTTCGTTTCTAACGATAGTGGTTACCTGTTAATGCTACCAAACAGTATGTCAAGAGATGATTTAGTTCGAATGAATGACCAATTATCTGCAAAACTGAAAGCAATAGAGACACGTTCCGATTAGAATTTGATTACTGCTGCATGTCTAATCCGTTATGAAATCCTGCAACTTACATTTTTATTTTAAATTAATTTTAAGATTTATGTTTCAATTCGAAGTTGTTAAACAGAATTAAGTGAACACAAAGCATATTAAATTATAATAAAGCAATATCACGAAAACCGCTGCCATCGTTGCTATCAAATTTTACAAATTATTATCCAAATACTGATCCTGTCTTTTATGTTTAATTAAAACTTGTACGATACTGTTAGTTCTCACAAGTTAAACCTGACCTTAGAATGGTATACTACGGTTTTCATCCGGCGGCCATCTTTGTGACGTAACTAAACTACCAAATATTACAATGTATCATTTCAAACATTAAGCCTGGATTTATGCTGAATCAAAATTTGTAAGATACTTTTACTCCTTAAAAATGAAACCAGACCTAAAATGGTTAATTACGATTTTCGCAAGGCAAACATCTTTGTGACTTCATAACGGCACTAAGCTACCGAATTTTACAAAGTATCACATGAAACATTTATGTTACCTTCAAGACAAATCTAAATTTGTAGGTTACACTTGCTCCCCCGAAAGGAAACCAAATTGCCCATTTTTGGCCACTTGGCTCAACGCCTATAAGCGGGCGGACGAATTGTTCGATTACTCGGACAATAATGTACATTTTTTAATTATTCAAAGTTCATCGGAATGGGAAAACCCGTACCTATTATTGCATATGAGTTTGGGACCATCCTAATTTTTCTATAATATTAAAAAAGCGGTTAAAGTTTTTTTTTCACAATATTTTGAGAGTATCTCATTAATTTATTAATATTAAAAAAAAATGTTTTTTTGTTAACATTTCTTTTTTATAATGAGACCTTAGCAAGTGTTTAATAATCCCAGAAAATTTCCTTTACCATCTTCCTTACGTTTTGTAAAAAATTGTTTTGCCCATCTTCATTTTTTAGCCGTTTCCGGAGTTATAGAAAATCTGTATGTTATGGATTTTTCGACGGCCGTTTTTGCGAGAAAAAATGCTTAGGACCATTTTTGTAGATTTTGAGGTGATCTTTATTTTTTGTCTGAACAAAAATTCTCTTATTCGCATATTTTGGCAGATATTCGCGGGAAACTCATTTAAAATTGTACAGATTTATTTACAGCTCTGGGTACTTTCAGTTTTTTGAACTATAAACCAAAATAATAAAATTGTTTTTTGGTGTATTAATTTATTAATTTAATCTTTTATTATAATATATTTCTTAAACCTTGCTTTATTAGGATGTTTATTGCAATTGATAATGTTGCTATTTTTAGAAATATAAATAAAGATGTTATAAAAATATAATTTTGTAAGTTTCACTGTTTTAATTTCCTTAGATAATTGATGCATAAAAGTAATCTTTATAGTCCGGTAACTGAAGACTACTACTTTCAGAGTAACCAAAGCTGTAAATAAATCTGTACAGTTTTCACTTGTAGCACAATTCTTAGGTCTTCGCGGATGCTTTCGAGCGAGAAAAAAGTCCCAAAAATGAGTTTCCCGCAAATATCTGCCAAAACATGCGAATTAGAGAATTATTGTTTGGACAAAATATGAAGATCACCTCAAAATCTACTACCATTTTTTCGCAAAAACGGCAATCGAAAAATCCATAACATACAGATTTTCTAGAACTCCGAAAACGGCTAAAAAATGCAGATAGGCAAAACAAGTTTTTATCAAAACGCAAGAAAGATGGTGAAGGAAATTTTCTGAACACATTAAACCCTTGCTAAGGTCTCATTATACAAAAGAAATGTTAATAACACACTATTTTTTTCAAAAAATATCAATAAATAAATGAAATACTCTTAAAATATTGTGGAAAAAAACTTTTACCGCTTTTTTTAAGATTCTAGAAAAGTCAAAATAAGCCCAAACTCATATGCAATGATAGGTACGGGTTTTCCCATTCCGATGAACTTTGAATGACTAAAAAATGTAAATTATTGCCCGAGTAATGGAACAATTCGTCCGCTTGCTTATAAGTGAATCCATAGAGCAGCAGCTGCAATGAGGGGACTTTTGGGTCCCGTTATCTCGAAAACTATTGATTTTATTTTAAAAATTATGAACACCATTTTTGTAGATTACAAGGCGATCTTTATTTTTTGTCCAAACAAAAATTCTTCAATTCGCATGTTTTGGCAGATATTAGCGGGAAACCTTGAGGGGCCATTTTCAGCCTTTTTCCACCTGTTAATGGTGATAAACTTTTTCTCGCTCGAAAGCATCCCCGAAGATCTAAGAATTACGCTTTGTCCCTTCATTTACTGGACTATTATTTAAAGGAGTTTGTATTAAAGGATAATACATTGTTTTTAATTGATTAGTATCTAATATACTTTAAGAAAAAAGTTAAATTTTGATTATAGTTTTTTAAATTTTGACCAATATATTTAATTTGTTACTTTATTTTTAATTATTATCAATTATTAATCCTTAATATTTTATGCTTTTTGCTCATAAATTCTCAATTTTTTTAGTTATGTTTATATATTCCATATTAGGTAAGTTATTGTTATTAGAAAAGGAAGTAAATAATAAATACCATTTTTTCAAATTTATTGTTATTAAATTTTTATTAAACCATAATTTAATTTTTATAAAATCATTTACAATAATCATTTAAATATTGCCCCAAACGTAATTAGAATAAAATATTACCGTATTATCTGCAAAAATAAATAAATATTTTTCAGAATTATACCATAATAGCCACTTTCATTAACAATGTATTGTTCTATATTTAAAATATTTCATCATATGTTAATACCTATCTCAAGGGTAAACTACACTGTAGTGATATTTATTTAATGTTAGGAAATAGACTAATGTTTAAAATAGGTACTTGTTCATTAACTGATAATGAGTAGTTGAAAATACCAAATAAGATTAAATAATTTGGTTTAATTGTCTAGAAATTAAAACACATTTATTGGAATCCACAGCGGTGTTATCCCTGTTATCTACAACGTGTCCAAAGCTATTTATACACGATCTCGCCCCTGTATACGATACAAAAAACTGGAATTAAAAAATATTTGTTAAAAACCCTAATTCTATTAACAGTATTTGTAAATATACAAGATGTTTTAAATACAAAGTTTTCATTGTTAAGAAGGTTTTTTTAAATGGGACGCTCTGTATATATTTTTTATCCTTGGACAGTCCACGAAGTCTAAGGTCTTAGTGCTAACGTACAGTGGATGTCTGAAGTATGATAGGAGGATGTTTATCCACACGACATTTAAGTATTTGGAGAAGTAAAAAAAAATTTCTGCGGGTAGCAAGTTCCATAGTCTAGACACTCTAGGGATAAAGGAACGAAGAAAGTGCGAAGTTCGGGGCCCGTTTAGTTGCTCTGTAAAAAGATGCATAAAAGTTGCACTACGTGTTGCTTTATTGGGAGCTGCCAGAGAAGGAATTATACTGGCCAACTCTTTGAAGCAGAAGCCGTAAAAATACCTATACAATAGCGACAGATCCTCTACAGCCCGTCGGTAGGCAAAAAAAAACTTTTCTGTGAGTGTTGGATCAGTAATAGGACAAAAAGATCTTCTTTGAATAAAGTCAAGAATGGTGTGTATTGTAGGCGGCGCTATTCCCCAGACATAAGAGCAATACTCTAAAAAGGGTCTGATCTGTAATACATACAGAGTATACAAATTACAGGAGATAAATACTTTTTGGCTCGAAAAAAAAATCCAAGCTTTTTTAAAGCTGCTGCATTGACAGACTTTTTTCGCGACAGCGAACATGGCTGTGTTTTGGAGGCATTAAACAAAACAAGATTTTTGGCGGCCAATCCAGGATTTAGATTAATTGTTTTCCAAATTAGACTTGTTTAAAAAATTGAATATTAGGGTGGAGGTTACTATTGTCAGGAAAACTATGAATGGGATTGATTGCGGATTGCTACATCAAAAATGCATAATACACTATACCTTAAATAAAGAATAAAAATTTGGCAAAATATACGGGTAGGTTTAAAAGGTTTAAAGTGAGTGGGTAACACCCTTCCAACGCGAAATATACGGGGCGTTCCATTAAAAAAACCGACTTGACAATTAAAATATTGTCAAATTTTGATAAACACTTTGTAACTTCGAGAGGAATCAAGTTAGCCGCGACCAGTTTTTACTAGAGAATGTGCGTGTAGAGATTTGCTCACTTGTCCTTTTTTAAACACTGTGGAAATCCATAAAAAAGACGCCGTCCTTTACAGCACCAAATAACTACTGTACTTACCAGACATAATATCAACAGCTATACGAGTTAAATATTCCGTGATTTCAAAATATCCTTTTCCAGAAAACTGATTTAAAAATTCAGCGAAATATTGCCCTTTTTCAGCGAAGACTTCACCGTAACTTTGCAAGACTTTGAAATGGAAAGCGGGTGTGATAACTTTTCTATGATGCCTCCATTGGTGTCCTAAAAAATATAAAACTGATTAGCCTGTGGTAGTATTCTTTTAGTTTACCCTTTTTGCTGTAGTCTGTAGTTTAAAAAAAAGTTTTACCTAAAAAATGAATGTGTTTTATTTTTTTGGGGCAAATTAAATCAGTGACGGCTTTAGGATTTCTAATTTTTTTTTATCCAAAAAGTAAGACATGGCACCCATACCAAATATATTGGCAGGGAGCGGAGTGCATGGTGGGGACAGCTTAATGTGGTAAAATTTTCGTTAAAATCATTTAAATTCGTAATTGCTGTATCTATTGTTGATTATTGTTTTTTTTCTATATGGACTATTTTTAACCCGGTTTGTTTGTTGAATAAAAATATCAGTATTCCTGTAAACAGGTTTATATATTTTTGTTTGTTGTAAAATTATTTTTGTCCCACTTTTTGTATCTAGGTTTAAGTTTTTTTAATTTAGGATTTTTTTCCATTTTTTTAATCTGTAAATTATATACAATGACGTTGTCTATGTCCTTTTGGAATTCTAATGACAATAAAAGCATTTCATTTCATTTCATTTCATCATGCTTGATTTAAATAAAAACAATTAGATAAAAATATTAAAAATGATGCTTAAGAGTTGTTGTAGTTGAGTGTAAGAATACTGGTAAAAATAGTAACTGCAGATTTTTGTACATTTCCAACTGCTTAGAAAAAAGAAAAAATGGATAAATGCACACAGTGGTGTTGAATTCAAATTTCTCGCTTAGCCGAACGACTTTCTGGTTTCGGGCTTAGCCGAACAACTTTTGAATTTGAGTAACAAAAAGAAAAACTTACTTATTTCTGGCCGTGTACTGTCTGTTCCGGTCTTCTACTAAAGTCTTTTAATAATTTGCAATTTTAAAAAAAAAGGTTGTTTTAATAGACTAAATAATTAAGGAGTGTCTGCAGAACTGATTTTAGTGTCGGTGCAGTCTTCTATGATTGTAATAAAGAAAATGGCTTTAAAGTCTTTAAGTAGTAAAGTATATATTAGTGTTTATTATGTTGGAAAAGCCCTACACCGTGTGTCAGGTAATTTTTTACTTATCGGGCCAATTGCCGATTTTTGTCCGAGCCCGCTAGTTTTTGAGTTATGACGCCCCACTGACATAATCTTAAAATTGCATAAACATTTCTAAAATTCCGCCGATTTTTACCTAAGAGATTTAGCTAGAAGTTATTTTGACAGTTATTTACAGTATTGACCAGGTTTATATTTATTTATTTACAAAAAATAAATAAATTTAATAAATAATCTATCACTTCTCCCAAGGCTTTCAGCATGATTTTACGCAGTCGTCAGATGTCGTTTTCTTTGCGCATCGTACCAACACCAGCTAATATTGGCCTCAATAAAAACACCTAAAGAATATTTTTATTTTTGATTTTGCAAAAAAGTTGATATTTTGGAAGCCCTTCCAGAAAAAAATCAAGGATTAAATTTAATTTTTAAATCTTCAATTTCTTAAAGTTTTCTGTTTTTCTAAAAACCATAGTTATTTCAAATGTTTTAATTCCACAATTTTTTTAAGCACAGATTTTAGATTCCTTTTTTTTTAAATTAGTATATTTTTGCAAAATCTGGAATTTCGCGATAAAATTGTTTTAAATTTAAGAAAAAATACAAATAAAAGATTTGCCTTTAAAAGCCCGATTTTTTTCAAATTCCAAATGATTTTTTTCTTTAAGAGTGTTCCTCTTGGGGCCAACAGCATCTGGTATATACTTGAAGTGGCAAGTTTGTACGAAATACGCAACTTAAAGTAATTGTCCTGTCATACTTCTTTATTCGGTTGTCTTACCATTTCCGGAAATTAGACCGTTGCCCAACCAGGGAACCAAAAACTTGTAAAACACTCCTTTGTTGATGTTAGTGGAACTTTTAAATATTATCTAAAACAAAATGCTCAGTTAAACCATACGTAACATCACGAACTGTGTTCAGAGTAATAAAGAAGCAGTGTTGCATTTTTTCAAGTATTAAATAACTGATACTACCTATACAGGGTTATTCATTTTAAAGTAAACAGGGCTTTATTTTTTGAACTTCCCTGTACTTTTTTAAAAAACGAAAATAGCCATTTTGTGTATTTTATTTCCGTAAAATTCAATAATCTAATCAGAAAAACATTTAAAACAAAAACAAAAGAGTTACAGCACGAGTGACGTATTTTTTAAATGGAATACCCCGTATATTTTTATATCAATAGATAGAGTTTTGCACGAGGAATTCGGTGATATAGGGGTTGCTGGGTTTATTTCCTGCGGTTCTGCTGCAATTGTCTAAAAACTGCATGATACTATAAGGATAGTTTCACCTGAAAAAACCTGGCTGCCACAGGTCACAGTAGTTTTATAATGAGGTTTTTATCAAATCACGAAATGGCTATATTCGTTTTTTTAAACAGTACAGGGAAGTTCAAAAATAAACCCCTCTTTACTGTAAAATAAATAACCCTGTATATGGTGATTTGGAATCTGTCAGTGAGGACCAAAAGTCCGGACAAATTCAATAAAAATCAGGTAATTTTTTTCGTAAAAACGCTAAAACACGTCTAGTGACTTACCAAATGCCGCTTTTTTTAACTCTTTCGCCATTTATACAGGACGACAGACATCAGATCATAGATATTTTTTTCATGAGCACCCTTTATAATATTAAATTTATGTAGTATGCCCTACTCTAAGGTGAAGGGTTAGCGAGAAATTTTCGAAAAAAAAAACAAAAAAAAGTATGTCAAATAGTTTCTTAGTTATTCGATTTAAAAAATCGCCCATTTTACTACTAAAATCCTGTACTAACCCGTATATATTTCACATATAAAGCAGTCTTTAACTGCATGCATGCTTACCTGAGCGTGTTCGGGCTTGTATATATGTACGACAGGTATATTTCCTAACCACGATCTAAATATCGGTCCAAATTCCTGGTGTCGGTCCTTTATGCATTCCCAGTGAGCTAGAAAACGTAAGGTATTATTGCAACATAACTGCTTAGATTATGTCATCTGTAAGTGATGTATACAAATTACTGATCGGTAAGTGAATATTTATCGACGCGTGATCGGTAAATAATTACTTACCGATTTGTAAACATCAGAAATAGAAATATGAACCAATTTTTAAATCAAATATTATCTAAAATGATATAAGAAGTTAAACAGTTATTTAATGTAACTGGCCAGAGAAGGTTTCCGTTCAGAATTATCCATTTCTCTCTTCTTTAACCGCAATAGATTTTTCATAAAGGATCTGCTTCAGATCAGAATCGTCACTTTCTTGCTTTCTTACACAAAGTCAAATTGAACGAGCTCAAGTTGACAAAGTTGTGACTATATGATACCAGTGCAAATAATAAATTTGTCTAAACGACATTTTTTCTAAAAAATTGCATTTTTTATATATTAGCATATTTTTTAATCTATATGTAACAACCGTATGATTATGTAATTAGCAAGGTTATCACTTTTTATTATAATAACATAAATATTAGTCATGTAAATAAATCATGCTAGAACAATGTCAGCAGATAGGTTAAACCATAACAAGGTTATATCGTAGCAAGGGCAATCGTAGGATTTTGGTACAACATCACGAAATGACCTACACTAATTTGTATAAATTGTGTATTCTGAAATTATTAAAACCAGTATTGTACAGTTGTTAAATCGTATTTTACTTAACCTAGGAAAGTAGGGAATAAAAGGATTAGGAGAAAACTTCCCCTAATTCCTTTTATGGTCCTTCGAACCTTAAGTCGCCAGAGGGCGTGAAATCAAAATTCTGATCCAAGAATTAAAATCCGTAACTGAAAGTGATCGTCAAAGTACGAGAGTGCAGTGAAGTAATACAGTAATTACATTACAATGGAAAAAAGCAGTACCTTAGCCAAACAGCAACAGAGTTTGGCAGAAGAATTGAAGCAACTTTTGTCAAACGGCAAAAAAGATTCATCGACAAGAAAAACTCCAGCCTATATACTTCAACGACTTCAACAAAATTAAACATTTAGGAAATTCGTCATTCAAAAAAAGTATATTTATTGTAGAATATTAAGAAAATATTACCAATAATAAATTATCCCAACCTGAAGCTGATTTATTTTTAATTTCTTTAAAGATGCGCAGAGTTTCTTCTACATTTGTTGGATTTAAAAAAATGTTTTATTAATAATAATGTTACCCATCCAATAAAGTAGATTAATTTTACAAATAATATCTTTAGATAAATTTAAGGCTATAGGCCAATAAAAGGAATTCAATGAAGGTAAATTAAAATTAATTTAAATTAAATAGTTATTTATGATATAAGTGTTAAAAGTACAATTTTAAGGTACGAATGTGAAAGTTTGCAGAATGAGCTAAGCAAGTCCTGCAACTCACATGAGTCTCTTAAAACATACTTTTAACACAAATATCATACAATGTTTTTTCTACAAACGCAATAATGCAGTTAAAAATTAAATTATTTAAAAATTGGAAGATATAGTTTTACATAGCATCGTATAAAAAAAATTATTGAAGTTGGCATTTATTAATTCTAACAAACGTTGTTGATGCTGGTTGGTTACGGCATGTTTACTTTAAATTTGATACATCGTGTTAGTTTTAGCTCGTTTTAGTTTTTACTTAAAATAGAAAAAAATGTAGGAGAAAATATTGTCTGCATCGATCCATTTAAAGAAATAGATGAAGCGGCCAGTAGAGCATCCCTGCATTTACTGCCCAATAATTCTCGTATACAATATAATATTGCCTACAATAGGTTTATGAATTGGTGTAAGGAAAAAGGTGTTACTGGAAAATATACCGAAAATATATTCCTTGCAAATTTTGAGGAAAAAGCGAAGATTTGGAAAGCATCATCGTTATGGTCGACTTATTCAATGGTCAAAGCTATGCTACGTATAAACCATGACGTGGATATCAGTATATTTTTTAAGCTTATCGCTTATTTAAAGCGTTAAGGAGAGGGATATCAGCCCAAAAAATTAAAGATTCTTAGCAAAGCGCAAAATGACCCGTTTCTGAACGCACTTAATAATGAATACCTTCTGATAAAAATAGTTACCGTTTTGGGAATTTTTGGTGCCTGTCGCAGGGAGGAGCTTTGTCAGTTGACTCTTGACGACTCGGAAGATATGGGCACTTCATTAAAGATACAGATACGAGATACTAGGACCACGAAATTTCACTATCGTTGAAAAAAATTATTTGGATTATTATCGAAAATATATGGTTCTTTGTCCAGCAAATGTAGGAATCGGAGACTTTTTCTAAAATACGAAGAGTAAATGTACCGAAATCCCGTCAGAATAAACTCTTCTGGAAAAATCCCTGCTGCTTTAGCAAGATTTCTGCAGCTTCCAAATCCGATCCTCTATAAGGGGCATTGTTTTCGCCGTTCTTCAGCGAGTTTACTTGCCGAGCAAATTTGACGACAATTAAGAAACATGGGTGGGGAGGTGTAAATTCACTACCGTTGCTGAGGGATACATAAAAATTTCCTTGGAAAATAAGAACTCTATTGTCAGAAAACTACTTACAGTAAAATCTACGGAGAATGCTAGAACTGTGGAAGGAATTTGTTTATTAAGTTGTTTGGGCGGTGAGTCAGTTTTCCTTCTTCCTCCTCCTTCTTTCTCTTTTAGTTTTCCTTCTTCCTCTTCTTTCTTTTTCTTTTCCTTTCTCTTTTTTTTCCACTCTACTAAAATTTGGAAATAATGATGATGGCACACCGAACGTAAAGTTATTCGGAGGTAAAATACCCCTCCATTCGGTTCTCCGGGCGAGGGGTACATTTGGGGGCCACCATCGAAAAGTCTGATATCGTTTACAATATATGTGGGCTTAACTCTAACGTGAACTCTGTTCACCATTATCTTCAATCCTCCAAACCCCAATACTTTTTCTTACCGAAACCCAAAAAAGTCCCAAAACAGCAACCAACCACCTCCTTTTCCCAGGTTATGAACTCATTTCATCTTTTCGACCCCATGGCGGCGTTTGTGCTTACGTTCGCAACGACCTAGCTTGTGTTAGGGTTTCTAACCTCGAATCGGGTAGGCCTAATATTCTTTGGCTTAAACTTACTTTCAGATCTTCTATTAAATTCACTGCTGTATATACCGGTCCCCGTCCGACAGTTCCCACAACGAGCTCTTTGATTTCCTTTCAATAAAGATCGACAATATTATTTCTCAGTTTCCAGTGGCCAAAGTAATCGTCCTCGGGGATTTTAATGTTCATAATAAGGATTGGCTAGGTTCCATAAAAACTGATACACAGGGCAGAGCAGCAGAAAATTTCGCAATCAGCAACTCGCTCACCAATCTAATTATGGAACCTACCTACTTTCCTAGGGTTTCCACCCATAATTCTAACCCCTAGATCTCTTTCTTACTTTCACCCCCGAACTCTATCAAGCATCAGTAACTGCTCCCCTTGGTCGCTCTGACCATGGTTTGGTCACCGTATCATACTCCACTCATTTTGAAGCAACTGAAAGCATGCCGCCACGAACCGTCTGGCACTACAATTCGGCCGACTGGGATGGAGAGATTTCTTTGCCAGCTACCCTTGGAATCCTACCTGCTTTTCTACTCAAGATCCTTCAGAAATATGTAAACAAATTACCGAAAAAATTCAACTAGGCATTGAGACCTATATTCCCCACACTAAAAAGAACCCCATAACCTCAAATCACAAACCGTGGTTTTCTAAATCCTGTGACAAAGCCAGACTTTTAAAAATTCAAGCCCACAAAAAGTTTCTTCAAAACCCCAGTCCCCAAAAATCGACAGGCTAGCATCGAAGCAAGAAATCAGTATAATCAGACCATCTCAGAAGCAAAAGACCGTTTTAACAATCAAATAAAAGATAAAGTTCTCTCTTGCTCAAATGGCAGTAAAGCTTTTTGGTCCTTTGCCAAAAATATTAGTCAGAACTTTTGCACAAATTCTTTTCCACCCCTAATCTCTGAAGATGGAATTGTCTCTACCTCCAAAGGAAAAGCCGAACTATTTGCCAAACAATTTGCTGCCAATTCTACGCTTGATCCTTCTATTAATCTTCCTCTTCCAACAGTTGTCCCTGTTTCTCATAAAATGTCCGATATAATTTTTAAAGTCAAACAGATCAAGCGTATTCTTTCCTCTCTTAATACTAAAAAATCGTCTGGGCTGGATGGCATACCAGCAATCGTTTTAAAAAAATGTGCTCCCGAGCTTGCACCCATCTTAACTCGCCTCTTTCGAATCTCTTACGACACGGGCATTTTCCCGGAGAGTTGGAAAGCTTCACGTGTGCAACCTGTCCCCAAAAAGGATCCAAAAGTCTCCCTTCTAACTATAGACCTATATCTCTTCTTTCAGTTGTTTGCAAAGTAATGGAAAAATTCATTAATTCCCAAATCTTAAAGTATCTGGAAAAACATAAGATCTTACATGATAGACAATATGGATTCCGTCACAGTAGATCCACAGCTGATCTTCTTACCTTTGTCTCACACAACTGGAACAAGTCCCTTGAGTTTCTTGGTGAATCCCAGATCGTTGCTCTTGACATATTCAAAGCTTTCGATTAGGTCTGGCATGATGGGCTTCTTAACGAACTTCCTTCTTACGGTCTTCCACCTAAGCTTTGCTCTTGGCTTTCCAGTTTCCTTTCTAATCGACGTATATCAGTTAGTGTAGATGGTCATTCCTCCAGCTTCTACCAAATTAATGCTGGGGTGCCCCAGGGCTCAGTGCTGGCTCCCACGCTGTTTCTTCTACACATTAACGATCTTTTCTCTTCCACAATCAAACCCATTCATAGTTTTGCTGACGATAGTACCCTCCACTCTAGTATTCAATTCCTTAAGCCACCGTGTAATTCTGATTTGGAAAACAAGCGCAGGTCAATGCAGATATCTCTTTCACAAGACCTCAAACTTATCTTGGATTGGGGCGTCAAAAATCGTGTTCAGTTTAATGCCTCAAAAACACAGTCATGTTCGCTGTCGCGAAAAAAGTCTGCGAATGCTCATCCCTTACATATGAGCGGTCAAGTTCTGCAGAACAAAGAGTCGTTTAATCTAGTCGGCGTTACTTTTGAGAATAACCTCAACTGGCACAAACACATTTCATCCATAGTTTCGGCAGCTTCAAAAAAGATTGGATTCCTCTTCCGAGCCAGAAAATATTTCTCTTCTTCCAATCTGTACACTCTATATGTATCCCAAATCAGACCCTCTTTAGAATATTGTTCTCATGTCTGGGGAATGGCGTCCCCTACAACTCTTAGCATTCTGGACTCCATTCAAAAAAGAGCAGTTCGTCTTATTAATGATCCAACGCTCACAGAAAGGCTTCCTCTTTTTGCCCATCGTCGAGCTGTAGGGGATCTGTCGCTCTTCTATAGGTATTTTCACGGCTTCTGCTCAGAGGAATTGGCCAGTATAATTCCTTCTCTGGCAGCTCAACAGAGCAACACGTAGTGCAACTTTTATGCATCCTTTTACAGTTCAGTTAGAGAGGCCCCGAACTTCCGCTTTCTTCGTTCCTTTATTCCTAGAGTGTCAAGACTATGGAACCTGCTGCCCGCAGAAGTTTTTCCTTCTCCTCCCATTCAAAAATTTCCGTCCCGTGTCCCGTGTGAACAAACTCCCTCTCACCACCCTGAAGACACCCACGGTACGTTAGTACTTAGGCATCAGCCTTCGTGGACTGTCCGAAGATAAAAAAAAATGACGTTACCATTCAAAATTTGACATTTTACTTTTAACACTGATGCTTTAAAATGTTACTTTAAGGCACTAGTGCTTTAAAGTAACGTTTTTAAGGCATCTCGTGTTAAAAATTGAATTTTTAACACGTTTGTAGAAAAAAGATATAATAAGATAATCATATAAGAAAAGTGCATTCTATTAAAAAATGCCCTTGGAGTTTTATCTGGTTTTTAATTGTTTTTTAATTACAATTTTTGTATTCGGCAAAAAAATACATAATATGGTTCTTTCAGTTTTGTTTTTATTTAAAAGTACAGGTAGACTCAGAAAAACCTCGTTTCTTGTCCCTCTGCAAAAAACGTGGAAAGAAGATCATTGTCAATAGTTAGGTAATTGTGTGATCATGACGTAATAAATCTTTAAAAACGTTCTTAAAAAAGATTACGTCAAGTGCGTTAAATTAAGTAAATACGAAATAAGTTTTCCATAAAAATACTATGTTTCCTAGAAATCATTTTAATTAATAAGCAATTGTTATCCCAATTGTGATAAAATTATTACAATTATTAGAAATTCTACATGTCAAGCTTTGCAAATTTAGAAAAGTATGACGTCAGTGCACTTGATTATTTTTTGCACACCTGATGATGATTTGGACTTTTTTATAATTGTAAGTGGGATCTAATTACCCGATTATTTTATTTTTAATGCGATTTATATTTATAAGACAGAAGCAGTATAACTGGTTTATTTTTAACAAGAACATCCGTTTTATACGGAGTGATATACACGGTTAAGTGTCCGCCATTGGCAACTTTGTTATAAATTAAAAAATTAAACAATTGTTTAAATTGCGCTGATCACAAATCTTAAATCAAATTTTGCAGAAAACTTTTAGTTTTTAAAATATAAGACCCACTTGGACCTAACCTTAAAAACGGACAAACTTTGCCAAAATTCCTTCTTCTTAGTCTCAGTCAAACTAAATGATTTTGTAATAGAACACCTTTTATTTTACAAGATAAATCCATTTTTACTGTTATTTACTCGTTCGATTTACTAAAAAACGTATTAAAAATTTAATTTTAGACACTATCTAAATGCCTTAAAAATGTTACTTTAAAGCACTAGTGCCTTAAAGTAAATTTTAAAGCACTAGTGATAAAAGTAAAATGTCAAATTTTAAAAGGTAACGTCAACGTTTCTTTATTTACTAACATTTAAACCAATTGTACAATTCAAACAACTTGAAAAACAAATTCCTTTCATAGTTGTAGCATTCTCCGTAGTAGAGGTGGATTGGACAAAAAAACCGCATTCTCAGTAGACGTTGAGGCACGATCCGCTGCTTTTGCTTTCACTGTAAGTAGTTTTCTGGCAATAGAGTTCTTATTTTCCAAGGAATTTTCGATGCATCTCTCAGCAACGGTAGAGGATTTCTACCCTCCCCCATGCCTCGTAGTGGTCGGCAAATTTGCTCCAGCATCGGCAAGTAAACTCGCTGAACCAACTCATAAACTTATTGTAGGCAATACGTGATTTCCTGGGCAGTAAATCCAGCGATGTTCTACTGACCGCTTCATCTATCTCTTTAAATAAATCGATGCAACCAATACTTTCTCCTACAATTTCTTTTATTTCAAGTAAAAACTAAAACGAGCTAACACTGACACGACGTATCAAATTTACAGTAAACATGACAGAACCAACCAGCATCAACAACGGTTGTTAGAATTAACAAATGCGAACTTCAATAATTTTTATATACGATGCTATGTAAAACTATATCTTCCAATTTTTAAATAATTTAGTTTTTAAAAGCATTATTGCGTTTGTAGAAAACATATTGTATGATATTTGTGTTAAAAGTATGTTTTAAGGGACTCATGTGAGTTGCAAAACTCGCTTCGCTCATTCTGCAAACTTTCACATTCGTGCCTTAAAATTGTACGTTTTACACTTTTATCATAAATAAATGTTTAATTTTTTGTAAAAAATGCATTATGATAAGGGTGCATAAAGACTCCTGCACTTATATTGCAAGTTGTTTGACAAGCAGGCAGCTATATCCTGATGGCAACCCTTCAAGTAGTGAATCTTTGTGTCAAACTAAAATGAAGCAATAGAAACTGATTTACATCTTAAGATTTGGTGGTGGAAAAAAATAGGGATAAAAAACTCTCTGGAAATATTAAGCGCTACTTCGCTCTGATTTAAAACAAATAAACAAAAGTTAAAAATACCTGTAAATTTTAATATATTTTGTACTTACTTTCTTTGGTTGTTCTAAGAACCTTCAAAGTCGTTCCAATAACGGGATATATTTTATCTCCCGGCAGATTATTTATACATTTCTCAATGGCTTTTCTATTTCTGTAACTTTTGAATACTGGAAGGCATACGATTGCTGTTAGAATAAGGATGATAACAGAGACCACGAAATCCATGATAGTCTAAAAAAAGTTTAAACACAATTTGATGATAGAATTATTTTTTTATAACCAATTAACCATACAATGCTCATGAAAAATAAGTTTCGGACAAGTTTTTTAAAACTTTGCGGAATAATAGTTTTCAACACAAATACAACCCAATATCCTTCGATCTTAACAGTAGAAGCACAAACTTAAAATATCTTTTAATATGGGATGCAAGAAAAGTGCTAAATAATTATTTCCAGCATCCTTGGGGCACTTTACAATGGTCGTTGGGATAGAGAAAAACCAAGAAAATTTATGTAAATAACTTTTTACATTTCTATCAACTAAACAAATATTTTTTAAAGGTCCATAACTCCATTTTGATCGTTTCGATCAAGTATCTACCTGGTCTTGATAGCGGCATAGCCATTCTAGATGTACTATTTTCACCTTCGCTTGTGGGCTCTCCGGAATTCTGTACACCAAATCATTAGGCACTACTCTGTATGGTCCCTCCCCATGATTTTTAAAGTTTAAGTGTATGCCCCTTGGTTCTTCTGGAATTATATAAATAAACTTTTTTACCGACCGTAAATCTCGATGGTTAGTATTCAAGACATAGCAGGACTTCACATGATCACTTTCTTTTGGTAGTTTATTACGAACCCCTTTGTATATTTTTTGCAGCTGTTTACTAAGCTGCCTTAAAGTAAGTAAGCTGAAAAGCTCAATTCCTTTTCAAAAATGACTTTGGCAGGTGACTTTCCAGTTGTTTCGTGTATACAGTTCTGCCAGTTTCTTCGTTGGTTATTTATTTTAATTTTCAGGTGGGTATCAAGAATCCTGTTAAATCTCTCGACTATTCCATCTGACTGGGGATGAAGGGGTGTGGTTCTGGTTTTATGGATGGATGTAATCTACTACAGAGGTTCTTGAATATTTCAGTATTAAATATTTCGGTAAGGCAATCGACCGATAATCAGTCAATTGCTTCCTCCTTATGTTGGGTCTTATGGTCAGCGTGTTGAAAACTATCAATTTGCAAAGTATTAAATAATTTGGCCGAAACCCATTTTCCACAAGGAAAAATATGTTTTTTTTCAAAATTTATTAATAACTTTTGATCTTTTTAGATGTTTCAGCTTTGAAAAAAATACCTTTCTTATCACCTGTTAATTAAATAAAACAAAATTAGGATTGGCGGATATATTTTAAACAAAATTGTCTTTTGTTATCTAATTAGTTATTATCTCAATGTCATTGTAAAGTGGTTTTTTCGTAGAAAAAAAATAATTACTTGTATTTGTTACCAAGATTATTGCGTGTTGGGTAATAGGTTGTTAAGAGCATTTTATTACTGTAACAAATACATAACTTCATGCAAACCTTGGTTTTTAACAAATATAAACTTAAAATAAATGTTTAAACCCTACACAGAATGCTATTAAAATAAAATAAGTTTTACTGGGTGCATGTATGGCTTTTTAATTAACTTTGTATTTTAAGATTTAAGATTTATTTTAAATGAAACTTTATGTTGCATAAAGATTTGTATATCATAGGACTGTTAGTTATGTGCATATTTTATGCCACTTGACTAAAAGAATAATTTTCTTTTACATTAATAATATGCAAACAACATCATTATAAAACCGTTAAACCGAAGGTGAAAAAAGCTTATTGTATATACATAAAAATAACGTTTTATTTTAATAACAACTCTACTAAATTTTGGTAATATTAGTTTATATATATATATATATATATATATATATATATATATATATATATATATATATATATATATATATATATATATATATATATATATATATATATATATATATATATATACAGTGACCGCCAGAAAGTATGCGACATATGGAAAAAAATGAATTATGACGTTTAAAAAAAACGATTTCGCAGATCAACTCTGCATCACTTAAAACTTTAAAACAATTGAACGATCCCGATTGTCATGTTTTATTTGGCAGTAAATTTGAATTTTGTTAGGTCGGTTGACCGAAAGTCTCCTTTTTGTCAAAATATCGAAAAATTTTATGGGAATAAGTTGTTCAGAATTTAATTTTATGGCTTTATGTAAAATTTTGAGCCATTTGGATAAAAACAAAAATTTGGACATTGTTTTTCCTTAACAATATTTTTGTTTGAATTTTTTTTTACCATTTAGAAACAGGTTTTTCAGACCTTAACTAATTATCACATTTTTTTTACTTTTTTTTTTACTGAAGTAAAAGGTATAACAAAAAGGGATTGGGGTGACTCACTCTGTAACTGAGACATAGTACATTGTTGTCAAATTACAATTTGCCAGTTATTTTATTTCTTAAGATAGTTGTAAAAGTTAAAACACAAAATACTTTTGAACGTGGGTCACTCTGTCTTTACCGCCCTTAGCTAATGCTCAAAAAAAACTTTAGACGCACCGGGCACTTATGCAAGTGACGCAACTTATTTGTTAATTTAGTAAACTTTGGTTAAAGTTTGCATTTTTAATAAACATATATTTTAACAAACAAAATACTCACGGCTAATTATATGTCAAAACAACAATGTCAAAACTCCACCTAAAAGAAACCAACGTAATAAAACTTGCAAATTAAAGTCTTAAATAAAGAGGTGACTTTAAAAGGGACCTTATTGGTACTGAAAGATTGTTGGATAAAAACCTATTTATATTAGCATAGTATGTCCGTCAAATAGATTGATAAAAATACAGCTGGAACTACTTGAAATATGAAATTAGAATCAATTGTTATAGAAAAATGATAGCACATGTTTGGTGTAATGGAGACGTAACTTATCTTAACTAGAAGTACAAGTACTTTGATTTTGTCAAATAATTTGTAATGTAAACGGAAAAAAGGAATTACTGTTACTACCTGTAAGCTTTATTGTAGTGCGCTAAGACTTTAAGCCTCAGTACTAACGTAGCCTGGGTATGTTAAGTAAATTAGGGATGGTGCACGAAACATTTCAACGTTTTACCCTTCTATTATAACTTTTTTATTGTTTCACACACACAAAAGTTATGTTTAGTGTTTTTAAAATATTAGATTTTAAAAATTGCCTATTTAACTATTGGCTGACTGACTTATTGACTTTTTAAAATTCGTAGGGCAGTAAAATTCTAAAATTGGTATGTAAGTAGGTTTAAGGACACTTGTTAAGATGAAATTCAAAAAACCGCACATGTCTACTCGAAACGCCCTATAATAGGGGCGGTAATATTCTTTATTTAGGAAGGTATGTTATAAGTTTGCAGTCTGATTGAACCTGAGTTTCTGAGGTTACAACTGTCTTAGAATTTAACATGCAGGCAGAATTTTATTTTATCTATTAAACGTCAAAAAAAAAAAGAATAGAGATCATATCAAAAACACTTAAAAAATAAGGGCCAAATTCCTATCCAAAAAAAATGTCAAAGTACTGAAATCCAATATTAGACCAAGTTATTTTTTGACTTGGCAAATTTTTAAAAGATCGCCTGGTCTCGTGCAAACTAATGGCTCAACTGGTTTTGGCTCTATGTTGCAAGTGTTTCGCTTATTCTCGAAACAAGAACTTCGCGAATAATTTGTGCGAACCGGTTGCGCGAGTTATTTAAGAGCAGTGGGAACCCAGCTTAAGAGTCCATTCGCGCCGCGAAAATTGGATCCAATTTGGGTTTCGGGGCATAATGTTTTTCTCACAAACGGTATAAGTTATCAATAATTTTCAAAAACTATATGAAAGCCAACACTTAAATCTAGGCTTCTGCTGTAATATTTTTTAAAATTTGGATTTAGTTTTTAATATTTTCTTAAGTGAAAGTCACCATAAAATCGGTTATGTTTAGATACTATTTTTTCTTAACTCGACTCATATTTCAAAAATATGTTACAGCAGAGGCATAGACTATTTTCTTACCTTTAAAATGGTGTATAATTTATGTCATTTAAGAGAAAAATAGTTACCGAAAAACGTTATCTCCTGTAGGCTTGCAATCGGAAACAACATGGCATCGATATACCGAATTTGGAAGAACCTTAATAAAATAAAATATTTTTAATGCGGCTTTACGAAAATTGTGGTAGTGGGAGTTTGTTAGTCTCGCCCACCGTCTCCGCGTCCCTTCGCCCGACCCCTAAGGTGTAGCGTAAATGCACTTTTAATGTCTTGCGTTTAATACTGCCGGGCTACGTTCAAGAACGTCATATTGCTACAATTTTTTCACCAAATGCCGTTCGATAATCTCTGGATATTAATCGGATGTGTATTTCGCTACCGTTCTAAATTTCACTGGAAGGTCGTCAGAACGTCGCCCAAATTATCTTGCTCTAGACTCGGTGAAAAATCGTACTGGCGTACAATAAAAAATAAATTTTATACGAGCCCAATGTAGATGGGTCTAAATTTAAAAAAATTAAATTTTAACATGTTCCACCTAATAGAAGAATTTTAAAATACCAATTGTGGAAGATAACCAATAATGAGGTAAGAACAATACCGAAATTATCTAGTTTGTTTGCTGCTGATATTTCAATATCAGCAATTAAGTGCTCAGTAACAATCTTTTTTTTAATTTTATAAGGATTTTTATCTGAGACGGAACAACAACAGGTATTTCAAAGTGTGAATAAAATCACTTTTGTTTATAACAAGTTTTTTTTATTACAGTGTAGTATTGGTATAAAAAATATTTCTCATTTCACGTGAAATCCATAATTTAATATCGTTCGATACATCCCTAAAACGTTATATTTTATTTATAAAATTGAAAAGCGGCAACAAGGCTTTAACCCTATTTGATAAATCAAAAACCACCTGATATAACTTTTTAACAGGTATATAGAATACCCTTGTGAATTTACATACCAAATCTCATACTTGTACGTGGAACAATAACCAAGTTATAATAGGAGGGGAAACACGCTGAAACCCTTCGTGTAATATACACCATGCGTGCTTCAGGCCGGAATTTGGCCTTGCACAAAATTTATTTTGATCCAAAAATACGTCCAATCTCAATACTAAATAAAAATTAATTTACTTTTGTTAAGTGTGCCATGGATAGCCGAAATTCATAATATTTTGCAGTTGTTTTTATCAAGTCTTCTTTGGAGAACAAAACACTCACTTAGATAATAACAGCACATGCGCACATAGGTTGTTTTTTCTACACTGTTTAATAATATGCTTATTATTGACCAATTTTGAATTGATCATAACACTTATTACCTACCAGTGAGTAATGATCCATTACTCACGGGTTATTACTCACGGGTTCGATTACCTCTACATAGTAGCATCAAACGCACGTATACACGTGCAAACACGTCAATAAGCACTGTCTCACATACCTAAGTTTCAAAAAGTCGACCTTTAATAATTGTCAATATCGAAAAAAATAAGAATTATTAACAAATTTCATTTATCTGAAGAAAAAAAAGTTCATCTTTCACAATCCTGTGACCTTGTAAGATAAGTGTATAAAAATAAAAGTGTGCTTTGAAAGAAAATTTTAAAAATATTCATAGTATCTCTATCACAAGGTTGATAATTAGGGTAAAATTAATTGTAAAACAAATAAAACAGTTCTTCCTTTCTCTCATGTACTTTAATAGGAAGTTCCAAAAAATTAAATTAAAAACCAGCTATGATAAATCATTGAAAAGGTAATTTAAACAGCTATGTAACTTACTGTATAAAAGTTAAGTCGTAGAAAAAGTATAGTATTTTACTCGCATGTAATAGCTATTACACACTCTGACGAATTACGCAAACTTCATCATCGTGAGTAATAGCTATAATTACATGCTCATTGAATAATATACTATTATAGAGCTCTAGGAAAAGAGGGACATGTTTTTGCCATAGAGATGGTGATGATCGGCCTAAATTCCATAACTTATAAGAAAGACGTACAAAAGGCCAAATATTACAAGAAAAAATAACACATTTTAATCTTAGTTTAACATAAAAATTAAAGAAAGAAAAACAGTTTAGAAAATTGACTTTTTTATAATTTGTCAAATTTTCTTGTAATAGTACACTTTTTGTACATCTTTCTTATAAGTTAGGTTGTATTTATGCTGATTATGGTAAAAACATGTTTCTTGTGCTGACTAGACAACAAACAGGACAAAACTATTTGTAAAATTTGTAAATAATATTTTTAAAAGTGTCATTTTATTTTAGCGAAACTATGCCATATCGTAAGCGTATGAAATTCTCGGCGAAGTTACACGACTTCTCGGTTTACCGCAGCGGTCAAATAAAGCATCCCCTCAGACGCTGATGGAGGTGAAATTGCCCCAAGGGCCATTTCCCCCCATTTGGGCAAATAGGGTCAAGTTTAATTGACCATAGTGGAATGTTGGACACGGCTTATGGGTGTTTTCGTACCGAGTCATTTTAAAAGAAGGGCTTGAACCTTGTCATAACAAAGAAAAAATTGTCTCTTTTAAATAAAATGTTATTTTACAAAAATATTTGCATTAATGCATATTTGTTTAAAAAATGTCGAGCCCACTATAAAAGTAAATGTCATTAAGGTACCCGTATGATTTGTGTATACCGGGTGGTGCGTCGCCGACCGGAACATAGGAAATCCCATGTAAATTTGGAAAAGGGTCAATTATTGGCTTCCCTGTACATTATACAGAAAAAATGTAAAATCACTTTTTAAAGAGACCAATCTGACAAGCTCTTGTGCCAAGTTTGTAGCGTTTAAAAGTACAGGTTTTTATATAGTTTTCTTCATAATAATAATATTATATTCAATTAGTATTAACGGCAATTCATTATTTTCTAATACAAATAAATTTAACGATTTCTAAACCTGTTTTATTAAGTAATAATTGCGGCACCGCAGCCTTTTCACGTGACGCCTTCTTGACTAAACCGTTTCAGATCGCTTTAGCTGAAACCCTGTGGTAACTACACGGCTCGCACGTCGCTGTGTTGCTACAATTTCGTCTTTCTGATTTGTCAAGTACACGGCGAAATATGTACGAACAAGGTCTTCATTTTCGTGCAGGCGGATTTTTTCGTTCGGTTCAGCAATATTTACCGGGAGACAACAGGTTCTCTATTTTCCTCTCAGGCGGTTTATTGCCTATCTTGCCAAATCACGGTGATGTAAAATTTGATATTTTCGAGCGACTATGGTCAACTGATGTTTTCGGGTTTAACTTGATTGCAAACAGCAGTGTGCAATGTTCATTTCCTCTGTAGGAGTAGCCACTGACTTCAAGTGACCACTACCAGTGTAGAAGCAGGGCGTCGTCCAGCAGCCATTTTGTCCGAAACCAACAGGAAAACAGGTTTTACCTTTCCTTTTTTTTAGGGGAATACCAACATCGGCGCGCCATATTTTTTGTTAACCTATTTATTTTAGAAGAAATTGAAATTTTATTATTTTTTTTAACTAAGTAATTAACCTACATTTGATGACATGTTTCTCTTTTATTATAATATTGTTTGTAAATAATGTAAAACAACTATCAAAATTGTAAGAACCGATCTGATAGGGAAATTAATTTTTTAGTTGATTTAAAAGGGGGTTATTCGCGCTTATAATATTACGGATGCTTGATCAAGTACACGGTATTATGCGTATTACATCAGGAATAAAGATTGCGTTAATTTTAATAGAAATAATGCGTCAGGGAGGTTCGTTTGTAAATTAATTAAAATTATATTTTTTTCAATAGTTCATTCCTTAAGAATATGAATAAAAACCATTAATTTGAACTGACTGTTTATGAATTTAAATTCTACCTTTGTGAAATTAATAACAACAGCTTAATCTCTAAACTTGGTTAATTTCGGTGTTTCCAACCAAGTTAAATTCTAATTAAAAGTAACCGATTAAAAGGAAATACCGTGGCGCCCATCTATTTTTCCTTAATTAATTATCTTACCTTAATTAGGTACATTGTACTCACGACATTACTGCTTTACCAGGCGAATAGCTAAGTCGAAGCAAATGTAACCTGTTCTGTAAGTGTTACAGAATAGGTTACGTTTCAAGTTTAAAAAAAAATTTAATAAGTGAATCTTGAATTACTCAATTAAATGTAATTGCAAAATTATCAAATTTTTGGTTCAGGTAAAACCAAACAGGCACCAGTAAAATGAATATTGACCCTGACAGAAGGAAAAGTGTCAATAATTTAGTGACAGTCGGTATTTGAAAAAAAAAATTATTTAATCGACGAAAAAGTATTCATAATTAAGTGGCATTATGCGGGAAACAGTTTTAGAGCAGTATCTGAAATGATTTCAGTTTATTTTCCCACCGAGCCCATTTCGTCCATTTGAATTATTAAACAGATTGTCAGTAAGTTTGAGTCCAAATGTACCCTAATAAATAATTGTAAATGTTTAACTTAGGATATTAAAAATAGAGCCGAAGAAAGAAAGAACAGAGATCCTAATATTCTACTGAGTGTGGAGGAAAACAAAATGGTTAGTACAGGGTTCTTGGGCAAGACGTAAATAAACAACGGTATTGCGCACTTTAAAAAAACCCAAATATTATTCGTATAAATTCGAAAAACCTCAAGAGCTGCAGGAAGAAGATAAAGGGCGAAGAATGGCATTTTGTTTTGAAATGATGAAAAGAGCAAATAACGATAGGAATTTTTTAAGAAATATTTGTTTTACCGATAAATGTACATTCACCCTCAACAATGAACCAAATGTTCAGAATTACCCGTATTCGAGTCAAGAAAATGAACATCGCTTTGTTCATACTCGGACACAATACCACCAAAAACGAATGTATAGACCCTTTTTTATGGACTATAACCTGACAGCAAAAACACATTTGGACTTATTTCAAAATCAAATTGGACCCGCCTTGGAAGAAGTTGTTTGGGAAGATCAAATGATCTGGTACCAAATGGATGGTTGCCCCGCCCATAATGGAAAATGCTTTTAACGTCAATATTATTGGTCCACGGTACTGGATACTTTGGCCAGTCAGGTTATTTATTGCGATGGCTTTGGACTCGAATTTACTGACAATACGTTTCATGGTTGAAATGGACCAGATAGGCTTGATGGGTAAATAAATTGAAAATATTTTAGATACGGTTATATAGTGATGAGCAAAGCAAGACCAAGACCAAGACCGGGCTAGTCTTGGTCTTGGTCTTGGTCTTGCAAACCCGGTCTTGGTCTTGGTCTTGCAAGCCCAAAGAAGGGGGTCTTTGAGTCTTGGTCTTGGTCTTGGTCTTGCTGCAAGAGTCTTGCTGGTCTTGCTTTTTTGGTAGTAATAATTTAAACTAAGCAATCTTAAATAAAATATATATTTTTTTTAATACTCTCAAATAAAAAAAGATTAACTATTTTTTTTTGCTTTAAAATTTTAAAATATACCATTTTTAACCTTACATGTAAATTTAAATTATTTGATTTAAAAGGATATTTTAAATTTAGGGGTTTATTTATTTATAGCGCCTCATTTTACTGATAGAAAATATTTAAATTTTCTTTGATAAAGCATATAAAATTACAATACTGAATACTCTGAGGGCAGAAAAAAATTTTTAATTTTTTAACCAGATGTGAAATTTTCAAAAAAATGATTCTGACTTTAAACATTGGTTTCTAATTAAAAAAAGGATTTAGAAAGTTTTTCAGTTCAAATAAATTTTCTTTTCCAAATTAGTCAAACATTTGCCGTACAAAGTTTGTACAAATACTTTATAAACATTCTGCATATACAAGGTGGCTCGATAGTGCCCAAAAGATCGATATATCCGAAACCGTTCATAATGGAAAAAAACTGAATATACAAAAATTATAGAAAAAAGGGCGTAAAATGTAAAATTATTTTCTATTTAAAAAATTTTTCAAAAAATCCACTTCCACTTAAGAAAACTTCCTTATTTTTAGTTTTTTAGTCTAAAATAGAAAAATTATAGAAAAAATTCTTTTAAAAAAATCGTTTCCCCTGTATATTATGCTGGAAATTTTTTGAACTGTCATATTGGTACAATGTCGACGTAGAGGGTTTTTTTATAATATATCATCATCGGTTTTGACGAAAATGACGTAATCGTTATTTTTTTTGGCATTGTTTTGACTTTTCTGTCAAAAAACCAGAAGTGAAATTTAAAATCTATTTATATAAAAAGTATTCCTATAAAAAAATGACAAATATATTTTTTATTAAACCATCACTTTTACATTTATATCTTAGTTTAAAGGAGAAACTAATGATGCCACTTCTTACAGTGTGGCCCCAAAAAATAATGTTTTCCTGGATTTTAGAAATTTTTGATCCAGTAAGTAGCATCACTAGATACCAAATTTTAAAAAAAAAAAAAAAAACATTGGGGACGGTCGGACCATTGAGTCACAATCTTATTATATTTGAAACATGTTACTGAATCTACTAGTTATCGTTTTTAGATAATTTTTTTAAAAAAACGAAGTGATCGATTTAATTATTATTTTTTTAAAAAAAAACTGTTATTCATAAAATAATCCCCTTTTTAGGCAGTTCTCGACACATTTTTTGTCATGTCTGTATGAAATACCTCTGTATATTAAATATAAAAATTGAATATTAAAATTTTAAAAAAAAGTGACAAAGGTGCAAGATTTTTGCAGGTCGGTTTTTGGTCTTGGTCTTGCAAGCGAAAAGGGGTTTTCTTGGTCTTGGTCCCGGTCTTGGTCTTGCTGCAAGAAAAGACCACGACCGCAAGACCAAGACCGGTCTCGCTCATCACTACTGTTATAGGTTTAATTAAATTCTAGTATGATAAAATTATTTTTTTAATGATCCATAGTAATAATATAAGTTATAAGTTAAACTTAATTATTACATTAAATAAAAGGTTTGATAAAAAAAATAATGTTAACGTTTCTTTTTTTTTGAATGTAATGGTTGTGAGATTGATGAAATAAAAAAAACATTTTTTGTATTCGGCTGTATGTCAGAGAAAAGCCTTATAACAAATTGTTTGCTGGTGGCTGGTCTCTGTTTGGTTTTACCTAAACCGAAAATTTGATAATTTTTCAATAACGTTTAATTGAATTATTTAAGATTTGCTTAAACATTTTTTTTGAAACTTGGCACGAGGGTTTGTCAGATTGGTCCCTTCAAAAAATTATCTTACATTTTTTCTGTAAAATGTAAGATAAGTTTTTGTACAGGAGAGTCAATAATTAACCCCCTTAAAATTTGCATGGAATTTTCTATATTCCGCTCGGCGACGCACCATCCGGTATTGACATAAATCAATAATGACAAGTTTTCTTGGTAATACTAGGGCACCAAACTACAAAGACTTAGTAATTTAACATGTGCTATCTTGTCTAAAAGATCTTGGTTGCCACATGACCGTTAACCTCCATTATTTAAACTCTTATCTGGACCATTTTCCTAAAAATATCAGTCACTTTAGTGATGAACAAGGAGAGAGATTGTACCATGAAGAAACGATATAAGGGTAGATGGGAAGTACATATGGTGGCCGATTACTACTAGAGTTTAAAAAGGGACCTATCTCAAGTATCTCATTCCAAAACATCATTAAAAAGATAATTTTTAGCTACTTTAGAAAATTAAATTTATTTTTGTGTTAAGTTTTTTAAGTATTTTTTTACTCAAGTGCACATATTATGTCATATCACGAAAACTAAAGCTGATAGATAAAAACGGTTTTTCAGAGTCAGGGCGCCTAATATCTACAAAGAAGAAAAATAAAAAACATTTTTTTTTTTGTGGGTCGGGATTATTTTTGTATTTTGTTTGTATCATGTTCATGTTCGCATGATTTCAGATGTTTTTGAATTTGGATCTATTACATTTTCTATTTGAATAAAAATGCCATTTTTAAAATTTTAGGCTGCTTGCACAAAAACCAAAAAAAATGTGGAGATTTTATGCATATTAAAAAAAATTATTTACAAAATGTCTGGATGACAATCTGCGCAACAGGTCTATCGAAATGTGTGATACTTTTTTAAAAAAAATTTCCGACTTTGTGATTACTCGTTGGTAGTTGACACCACGAAAAAAAAATTTAGGTCTTAAAAAAATTTAAGCTGTCCCATTTAATAAATTTTTGGGTTAAAAAATTCTTAAGTCAAAAAAAAAAGGGGCCCAAAAACCCAAGGCTCGTTTTATAATGCACCGCACTGAACAAGATGGTTTTACATTTTTTGTGATTTACGAGGAAAGCCTCAGTTCAGTCCTCGTTGGGTGGCCCTGTATTCTATGGTCTAAAAAATGTTTTCTTTAAAAGGCAGATTGTGTCCCACAAAATTGTAAACAATTTTTGCTTTTATTCGCATGTGTCTGTAATAATTTTTATCTAAACGCACATTTCTGAAATACAGGATGAAGTTTGTTTTATGAGAACCTATGTGCATATAAAAAAAAAAATGATGTCGTCTTTTTGATCCGTGACGCCATTTTCAGACGGGTATGTGACTTTTAAGCTGTTTGTACATTTTTTAGGTTTGTGAAAGCCGCGGTACGAATGGATATATGCTAAAACAAAGAACATATTTCGAATTATTAGTCCAATCATTATAAATTTTTTTTTGTAATTAATAAACAGGTATCTGACTGCGCCATGACTTGGAATAATTAAGATTACTAAAAAATTAAAAAACCAACCAATTTTTTTAAAAAAAGGGCCGTTTTGTGTAATTTAACATTTTTTTGAGTCATAAATTAAATATTTTTTTATTAAAGCAAAATATGGATTTGAAAATAAAGTTAAGAATTTTGTCAAGTATTGTGCCAAGAATTCTTAGTATTGTTAAACCAATATTTTTTTGTATATTAAAGAAACTGATTTCTAAATATAGATAAAAATCAGTGGTAAAATTCTTTTTGGTAGCAATAATGGTTTACATGAGTCTTTGGACTTAGCTTTACAAACATATTAAACTGTTCTCTTTTGCAATGAAAATACTGAATATAATAGATACTGATAAGAATAAGTAAGAGAAATAAATACACATAATGTCCAAAACTTCATTAGATCAGTAAGCCATATATTACGGACCCTTAGCGGCAATAAATTAATTTTGTTTTTTTGTAGCAATGATTGATTTAATAATATAATAAGTTTGAAAAAATAAAAGTTTATTTGGATAGAAACAAGAAGTTTCAAATTTTTTCTCAAAACTCATGTAGCACGGGTTACATGGTTTTTCTATACGTTCTTTGAAATTCAGTTTTAAATCGACATAAACTTCTAGAAATTAAGTAAATGAAAAGAATTTTATAATTTTGTCATTTGAATATCTATAAAACTATTATTAAAAAAATCTTATATGATGTGGTCTTTACTGCGGTCACACTGTATGTTAACATTAATAAATAATAAATACAAAATATAGAAAACTAGTTTAACATTAAATTTATAGTTTTCACATGCCTACAATGGGGTATACAAATAACTATATTTTAACAACTTATCCCAGTTTTGTTTGGGGAATTCGCCCTAAACATCACATAAGAGGGTAAACTAAATATTTTCAACGACCTACTTTACCTTTACCAGATCCGAACCAACCATATATTTCATGCTTATCTCGTAGGTATTGTTTGCGAGTGGCTAAGTTGCTCGTGAGGCACAGGATGCGACGTATTATGCAGGGTTTAATTTAATTGATGGCTAAAAATGCAGGATGTGATTCTTTAACTCATTTTAGGACTAAAAGTTCATATAAACAGATATGCGCAAATTCATTTTGAGATACATTTTACAGAAAAAAGTAAGATAATTTTTTGAAGAGACCAATCTGACAAACTCTCGTGCAAAATTTCAAAAAAAAAATTTTAAACAAAAACTTAAAAAATTCAATTAAATTTTTGGAAAAAAACCAAATTTTGGTTCAGGTAAAAAACCCAAAAAGAGCCGACCACAAACAATTTTTTATAAAGTTTTTTCAAATATGACGTAAAGGAACAATAAAAAGGTTTTTTTTTTTTTTCGTTTCATCAACTTTAAAATTTACACTCAAAATAAAAAAAGGTTAACATTTTTTTTTTGGAAACCTTTATTTAATGTAAAAATTGTTTTTAAATTTAAAATTTTATTAACTTGGGGTCATTAAAAAAAAATTTTATCAAACTAGAATTTAATTAAACCTATAACAGTATCTAAAATATTTTCAATTTATTTACCCATCAAGCCTATCTGGTCCATTTCAACCATGAAACGTATTGTCAAAAATTTGAGTCCAAAGCCATCGCAATAAATAACCTGACTGGCCAAAGTATCCAGTACCGTGGACCAATAATATTGACGTTAAAAGCATTTTCCATTATGGGCGGGGCAAACCCTCCATTTGGTACCAGATCATTTGATGTTCCCCCAAAAACTTCTTCCAAGGCGGGTCCAA
>JAHBCN010010409.1:0-31828 GCA_019359885.1 Listronotus oregonensis | reverse complement strand
TCGGGGGAAAAATTGTTAATTCTTAAATAAATATTTTTTTCTAAAAAGTATATATATTTTCGTTACATTTTTTTATAACGCATGGGAAAGACGAGTTTCTGTAAGCCTATTTTATGATGTTATTGTGTGGGAGTTTAATTATTTTGAAAAGGAAACGTTTATTTCATTTTATGATAAGGTTAAAAAATTAAAATAAGTTAAGAAAGTTAAAAGTTGTTTATCTCTTTAACTTAACTTAATTTTTAATTTATGTGTATAATTAAAACCATTTGATCACATAATGTTTATCTTTTTTTGTGTGACTTTAACTTATTTTAACTTAATTTAATTTTTCTGCATAATCCTAACTTTATTTAGCGAATAGCGTGCAACGCGCTTTAGCATTTTCTATTGCCTTGCTTGTTTAATTATTCAAAAACATTAATTTTTACACCTCCTAAGCACATCATTAAATTTAATTATCTTTAAAGATGAGTGACGATATTATGAGTGATATTTGCTAACTGATCACAAAAATAATAAGTAGAAAAGTAGGGTTATATTTTTAAAACAAAAAATTCAAAAACTTTTGATTTGACAGTCCCAAAAACGATCCGCAAAGCGATCCATTATTTAAATAGAAACACTAATTTTCTAGCTTTTTCTACTCCCAGTTTGTTTCTTTAGTCAGAATGCACCAGTCCAAAAGTACTAAAAGTTCTTTTACTAAAGCTGAGGTTGAAATTGCACAAAGAAATTGTTTTAATAACGGCACTTGTTTTTCGATTTCATGCTGGTCTTTTTGCCCTTACGCTTTCTGGTAATTCTTGCGAGAACATTACAATTTTAAACGGACTAAATTTCATTAATTAATGGTTTCTAGCGCCAATTTGTTTTCATCGGATGATAGCTTGTAATTTTGCTTGGATGTGTCCAACATATAACTTATAAAATGGTTTGGTGTTAATGTCTGATCATATCGGTCTTAAAATTTTTGAAGTTTTTGTAGGGGTAATTCTAAATCATCTTTGAAAATATGTTGTATTAGCGGAAGCAATCCGCGACAGAAATTTTCTCGTTCGGGACGCGCTTCGGCAGAAAATTTTGTTATTAATAATTACCCAATAATTTGTAGTTTTAAGTGAGGGAATTTAATGTGCTGTGAAAATGAAAATAATTGTTAAATTAAAATAAAAAAAAAAAAAACATGATTTATTTGATTTTTTAATTTAAATCAATGATTTTTTATTTTTTTATTAAAAATAAAATTTTGCCCAACGCTGGCGCCAAGTAGGTAGTCTAATACTCCAGCATTAGGGATAACAAAATATTAAACCTATCAAGAAATCCATGAAATAAAAAGACAATTTTTTGATACAAATCAAAGGAATTTAATTAATAATTAGACCTATAACACAAAGCTGAACTAAATATTTATCATAGAGAGATGTAGATAAGTATAATTTCGCGTTTTTAATAAAAAAATCAAGTCTTCATACTAGTTCTGATAAATTATATGAAATGGTAATGCTTGATTAAATTTATGAAATGTTAAAATGAGTTTTCATATTTTGGATTTTTAGATATTACAGTTAAATAAATATATTTCTAATTATAAAAATAACCTTCTATTCCTAATTAAATAAAAATTAACAAAATCACATAATTTAACACCTATTCACATTTCAAACCGCTTCAACGTTGATAACTTTGTAATTATTGATTATAGTTTAATAAAATTTGGGAAAAATCGACTATAAATGTTATTAAAAATCAAATGACAAGTGACACATGGTTGAAAAAGAAAATTAAGGCGGATCAGGTAGGCTAAAAAATATATACAGGGTAGTTGTGTTCTAATTTAGATTATTTTCGGTTAAACCAGCGAAAAATTGGTTTTATATGGTCATTAAAAGTGACCTTAATATTAGCAAAATCACCTGAAATTTCAAAAATAATCAATAAATAAAAAGTTATGGACTGTTACATGTCCGTTGTTTCATCCGGTATATATACCGGGTTTTTTTTGCCTTGGGACAGTCCTAAGGCTGATGCCTAAGGCTCAACGTACCGTGGGGTGTCTTCAGTGCAGTGAGAGGGAGTTTGTTCACGGGAATTTAAATTTTTGAGATTGGGAGTGAAGGAAAAACTTCAAGGGCAGCAGGTTCCATAGTCTTGATCGGGATGAAGGAACGAGAAAGCGGGAAGTTCGGGGCCTCTGACTGAAACTGTAAAAGGATGCATAAAAGTTGCACTCACGTGTTGCTCTGTTGGGAGCTGCCAGCGCATGAATACGCTCACCTCCTCTGAGCAGAAGCCGTGAAAATACCTAGAAGAGCGACAGATCCTACAGCTCGACGGTGGGCAAGAAGAGGAAGCCTTCTGTAAGTTGTTAGATCACAATAAGATCTAACTGCTCTTTCTTGAATGGAACTGAATGTTGAATGTTGTAGGGGACGCCATTCCCCAGACATGAGAACAATATTCTAAAGAGGATCTGATTTGGAATACATACAGAGGTGCTAGATTGAAGAAGAGAAATATTTTCTGGCTCGAGGAATCCAACTTTTCGAAGCCGTTTGTGCTATGGATAAAATGTGTTTATGCCAGTTGAGGTTATTCTCAAAAGCAACGCCGACCAGGATCAAACGACTTTGTTCTTAGAATCCTACGCTTCATATGTAAGGGATGGTTATCCCAGACTTTTTTCGCGATGAAGGAACATGACTGTGTTTTTGAGGCATTAAACTGAACACGATTTTTTGGCGCCCCAATCCAAGATAAGTTTGAGGTCTTGTGAAAGGGTGTTTCAAAGGTATTTCCCCTATACCTTTTTTATTTTTTAGGATGGGTAAACAAAATTTGGCATGTTGATATATGACTCAAAACGCATTTAATGATCGTATTCAATTGTTTCTGACGATCTCGGTTTCACCGGAAATGACCTCAACTTTTGAATTTTAAATGGAACACCCCGTATTTTTTTCGTCTTATTCGATAGAAAATGACATTCTAAATACAATGACACCTCATATGTCAACCTTTTTTACATTTTACTTAAAAATATTTAATTTTTTAAAATTCAATTTGGGCGCCATGACGTCAGCAAAAACAACCAATTTTAAGTCAGGAGAAGTAAAAAAAAATAGTTTTAATTATCTGACGTAATTTTCATTATTTGAAAAAAAGATTCTAAAATTTTATTTCTAGACATGTTCAATTTTTTTAAATGTTCATACAGGTCGCTAAGAGAAAAAGCATTTCTTTCTGAATAATTTGATAATTTTACACTTGATATTTTAAGTTAAATCAACACTAAAAAGCAAGAAATAAAGTAGTAGTTGTTCCTTATAAAACTATTAAAACATCTGACCGTGGCATTCTCGATTAAAAGAGTCACATGCATTTCTAGCAAATTCTTCAAGTCAGGTAGGCTTGGAAATAACAAAGCCGCTGATGTTTTTATATCAAAGCAATGATACATATATTATTTAATAATTAAATGCGAGTTAGTTATTTAAAGTTATTGCTGTGTTTATTAATAAGGCATTTTTATTTAAATACCTATGGTATAAATATAATAATTAATAATAATAATAATAATAATAATAAAATAAATATTATTTTTATAAGCAACAATTACTATATTTTAGCTTTTTTAGTGTTGATTTAATTTCAAATATCAAGTGTGGGGTACAAAATTCAAAAAAGGCTTTTTTCAAATATCCAACGAGCCATCATCGTTACAAAAAAAAAAATAGTTATGTCCAAAAAAAACTTTGAAATTTTTTTACCTTTCGGGAAAAGGCATAAATAGGAAAGTAATTAAAACTATTTTCACTCCTATATTAGTAAAACCAATTAAAAAATTTTATTTTAAAAAAAAATTTTTAAAATTGCAAAACATAGGGAAAAAGTGTCATTTTTTTAGGGTATCATTTTCTATCGAATAGGTGAAAAAAAAAACAGGGTGTTCCATTTAAAATTTAAAAATTGAGGTCATTTTCGGTAAAACCGGGAAACGTCAGAAACAATTGAACACGTCATTCAATGCATTTTTGGATAATTGAAAGTCAAATTTAATTTTTTTTTCTTAAAAAAAAAAAAGTTTTAGGGGAGAACCTTTTAGAAACACCCGGTATATAAAATATAAAATAATATATATATATATATATATATATATATATATATATATATATATATATATATATATATATATTTTTTTTTTAAAAAAAAAAAATATATATATATATATATATATTTTAATTGTTCATCTTTTCATTTCTTTTCAAAAAAAAAACAAAATCCTTCGAATAAAAAGAAAATTTCGTTAAAGAATTTAAAAATTTATAATTTTCGGCACTTTTAATGGTTAAAAAGTCATATAAATTCCAGTTTTTTATATTTAAGCAATTTTTTATTATACGCCGTAAAAACAAAATGAAATTAGAAATCTCAAGTTTTCATTTTTTTTTCCCAAAAAGAAAGGGGGGCCCACTTTCCCAAAAAATTTTAATATTTTTCCGGGTCCGGATAAACATCTTTTTCTAACCCTTTTTTAAAAAAAATTTTTGTTGAGGGGCCGGACTAGTACCAGTTAATTTTTGAATATTGTAGGGCGGTATGGAAACATTTTAGTACCATAGAGAAAAAAATGTAAAACTTGCTGATATTCCATTTTTTTCTTCAGGTTTCCATGGATGCAGCTATAGGGCTTATAAGAGCAGCATTAGCCCAAGGTGTGAAAGTAGAACACGTTTTCGTAGACACAGTAGGAAAACCAGAAAAGTACCAGGAGTACCTCAAATCTATCTTCCCTAAATTAAATATCACAGTTGAAAAAAAAGCTGATGCCACATATCCTGTGGTATCGGCTGCGAGTATTTGTGCCAAAGTGAGCAGGGATCATGCCCTTAAGGTGTGGAATTTCGTTGAGGGCATTGAGGTTAAGGAATACGGTAGTGGATATCCAGGAGGTAAATAGCTAGTTAACAAACAAGGGTATTAATCAGAGCTGGGTAGAACAAAGCTGTCAAAACTTGAAGTAAAATTTTACTTGAAGTACTTTTTTGTACTTCAAGTATTTTACTTCAAGTACTTTTTATTAGGAGGTACCTGTACTTGTACTTGATTAGCTTTTATGAAGATACTTGGATTTTTACTTGATTTGACCAAGTAAATTACCAATATTTCCTATAATAGTTTAAGGCCCAAGCGCTCACCCGAGTACGGCATTGTAGGCCTGTTGCCATAAATTTACATACGAAATTTTACATTATTTCGGTTTATCCCGGATGCATAAGATCCCGACTTAAAACAGGACACTTAGCAACCCTACTTGTTTTGCTAACTATAGTTTTTAACGACTGGTCTACTTCGAATGACGTGGCGCTCAGATCCTTAAAGCTTTTAGAATTGTTGGAAAACCCCGTTTTGAGGAATAAACCCTCTAACTTCCTTAAAAAAAATACTACTCAAGTATAATTTGTTTTACTTGAAGTACTTTTAATTACTAGTATTTTTATGTCTTTCAAGTACTTTGGTTTACTTTAAGTACTTTGGTGTACTTGTTTTACTTCAAGTACTTTGTTTTACTTCAAGTACTTTGGTTTACTTCAAATACTTGGATTTACTTCAAGTAAAATACTTGAGTGGTACTTCAAAGTAGGTACTTTTTCAATTTACTTGAAAATGCAAGTCATTTTAATGAATACTTGGTACTTGTACTTGAAGTAATTTTTAAAAAATCAAAATCTTGGTACTTGTACAGGGTGATCAGTTAAGGGTAGCGAGCGGCCATATCTCATAAGATATTGGTCGTATAGATTTGAGAAAAAAAATCATAATAAAAGTCGCCAAGAGAAATTGCTAGAAATTATTTTCGAGTTTGTCAACACCAAGTAGAAAAATGAGATTTTTATAAAAATTTGTCCAATGAAAGTATATCGATGATATCACTTTCATATTTACTGACCATTTCCCTATATTTTTTGTCTAAAACGTTTTGTTCTATCTATCAAAATAAAGCGGTGGGGGAAGTTCAATTGTTTTTTTTGAACAAATCAAAATTTCTCCCCATTCTTTTGACCGATTTTAAAACTTGAAGCATGATAGAGCATAATTTGCACTACAAAACGCTTATTTGGTTTTAAATTTTTGACTTGCTGTCGCAGCTAGATGGCGTTAACTGAAATGGCAAATTTTGAGTTTTTTTCAAAAAAAATAAATGTAATGGTATATTAATTTTTATATATTTTAAAAAGGATAAATTTCTCTATAGTTTAATGAAAGAATTCATTATCTACCTTTTTTGAACCGTTGATATTGACCAAAATATAATTTTATTACATTAAAAAATGGCACGCCACTGTTTTTTATCAAAATAAAAATCAGTTTTGTAATGCGCTTATCAGTTGCTAACAAAAAGAACCTCTTGACTTTTTTCCAATCAAGCAAACAGTTTTTTGGATTGAAAAATAAAATAGGTTTACACATACTGTTTACAATGATAATTATAAGGTAACAGTATGTAAACCTATTTTATTTTTTATTCAAAACCGTTTGTCCTAGCGAAAAAAAGGCAAGAAGTTCTTTTTTTTGTTGTAACATTACCAAAATTTGATTTTATTTTACGATAAAAAACAGTGGCGTGTTAATTTTTAATGTGAATAAAATTATGTTTTAGTCAATATCAACGGTTCAAAAAAGGTAGATAATAATTCTTTTCATTAAAATATAAATCACCTTTAAAATATATAAAAATTAATACCATTTGTTTTTTTTGAGAAAACTCAAAAATTTGATGCCATTTCAGTTAACGCACCATCTGCGGCAGCATAAGGATCAAAAATTAAAAACCAAATAAGCGTTTTGTAGTGCAAATTATGCTCTTTCATATGAGCCTAAGTTTTGCTAAAAATCGGTCAAAAGCGGGAAAATCTTGGCTTGTTTAAAAAAACAATTAATTTCCCCACCCTTAGATAGAACAAAACGTTTTTAAGCAAAAATATGGCGAAATGTCAGTAAAATATGAAAATGATATCGATTGATCACTTTCATTAGACAAAATTCTATAAAAATCCCATTTTTTTATACTGGGTATTGGTGATTACGCCCTCTAACAGCGTTTGACTAAACTCGAGAAAATTGGAGTGTAACTAACCCTCAATTTCTTGGCATTTTTATTATGATTTTTTCTCCAAATGCGACCAATATCTTATGATACTTCGCCTGCTGATCACCTGGCATGAAGTACTATTTAAGGGGAGATTACTTTGACAGCTCTGGGTAGGAATTTAATCCAGGAATCAATTCTCTTTTAACATGACTTCCCAACCAAAGGGGCGTAGAAAAAGGTCAGGGGGCGTAATTGGTACATTTGCATCTCCGAAAAAAATCTATTTAACGTTTACCTACCCGTTATTTAACTGTTCCGAATTGCCGTTCAATCGCTGCTATAGTCGGTTATTTACTTTACTTTGTGAGGACCTCAATTCTGATCAAAAGGTCTTCCTATTCCACACAGAAGTGCGCTGCGCTAGTTATCAAAAAGCAACATGTTAGCTCGCCTTTAAGAATTAAGAGAAGAGGTCATCCTCTTCTTTGAATTCAAAGAAAATAATCATTTTATGCAACTATTCAAGAACGAAAAGTTTCAGTGGAAGCTAGTCTATTTGGCTGATATATTTGAAGCTCTAAATCGGCTAAACTTGAAACTTCAGGGCGGAAATGGCACTGATTAGTAACTATGATCATATCCAAGGTTTCATATCAAAGCTTCAACTTTGGAAAAATAAGTATCTGCTAAAAATGTATTTCCTTATTCACGGCTATCCGAAGCAATTAATAATCAAAAACTGGATAATTCGTTATATAATTTTAAAATGATTTAGAATTTAGGACAACTTTTCCTTGTAACTTACTTCCATATCTTCTTAAATAAATGCACTTTATCTTGTACCATTTTAAGTTTTTTTAATTTTCTGAACACCGCGTATAAAATATGTTAAATTTTTATAATTTATTAAAAAAAAATTTTTTATAAAATTTTTATAAAAAAAAAATAAAAAAAATTATTAAATTTTTTTAAATTTATATATATAAATAAATTTTATATTTTATATATATATATATATATATATATATATATATATATATATATATATATATATATATATATATATATATATATAATATAAAAAAAATATTAATTATAAATATTTAATAATGAAGTAAAATCATTTCTTCACTTTTCAATTACTTTCCCTTGTAAAAATAATGGAATAAACACAAAATTATTTTATAATTTTTACAATGAATTAATCTAAAATATTGCCATTTATATTAGAAATTTACTATTTAGGATATAATATTTACCTACTAACGCCATCTACATTTGGGAAGTAAAAATACAGTGACAAACGCCAAAAATTACTTAATGATATAAAAAAATTTAAACCATTTTTGTATTGATATATATCATAAAAAAAAATTAGATATATATCGGATATATATCATGATATATATCCATTAATATATATCCTCGAACCCTGGAAATAACATTCAAATTTGAAGAATATTTACCAAAAACTAATTGGGCTAAGAGTTACAGCACTACAAAATGAGGTTAAAATTTTAATAATTTTAGTTATTCAATTACTAATTATTGGAATAATTAGTAATTAAATAACTGAAATTATCAATTATTTAAACGATTTATAATTAAAAAATTTAAATTATTAATTACTCTGATATTCAGTAAATTAAGTAACACAAATATATTATAATATAAATAATATTTAAATAAATAAATAATAAAAATAAGCTGATTATGTTTTCTGAAACAGATATTAACAAAAAAATATATATAAAACTTTTTTTTTTAATTTTAGATCCAGTTACAAAAAAGTTTTTGGTTGACCACTGTAATCCTGTTTTTGGTTTTCCCCAGTTGGTGCGATTTAGTTGGTCGACTGCTGTTAACGCCCTAGAAGACACTGCATACCACGTAGAATGGGAAGAGGTAATATCATTCTGTTAGGCTTACCAAGTCCAATACTAAGTATTAAAAAAACTACAAATTTATTTTATTCTGCTTCTAATTTTTACTTTATATTAAATTATTCTATGCAATGTAGACAGTGTAATTTGATAACTTGGAATTCCGAGTTGTTCTAAGTCGGAATTTCGAGTTCTAAGTCGAATTCAGAGTTCTAAGTCGGAATTCCGAGTTATAAGTCGGAATTCCGAGTTATAAGTCAGAATTTCAAGTTCTAAGTCAGATTTCCAAATTGTAAGTCGGAATTCCGATTATAATCTGAATTTGACTTATAAGTCGGAATTCCGAGTTATAAGTCAGAATTTCAAGTTCTAAGTCAGATTTCCAAATTGTAAGTCGGAATTCCGAGTTATAAGTCGGAATTCCGAGTTATAAGTTAGAATTTTAAGTTCTAAGTCAGATTTCCGAGTTGTAAGTCGGAATTCCGAGTTGTAAGTCGCAGTCCCAAATTCTAAGTGGCAATTTCTAGTTGTAAGTCGGAATTCCGAGTTCTAAGTCGGAATTTAGAGTTCTTAGTCGGAATTCCGAGTTATAAGTCGGAATTCCAAATTATAAGTTAGAATTTCAAGTTCTAAGTCAGATTTCTGAGTTGTAAGTCGGAATTCCTGGTTGTAAGTTAGAATTTTAAGTTCTAAGTCAGATTTCCGAGTTGTAAGTCGGAATTCCGAGTTGTAAGTCGCAGTCCCAAATTCTAAGTGGCAATTTATTGTAAGTCGGAATTCCGAGTTCTAAGTCGGAATTTAGAGTTCTTAGTCGGAATTCCGAGTTATAAGTCGGAATTCCAAATTATAAGTTAGAATTTCAAGTTCTAAGTCAGATTTCTGAGTTGTAAGTCGGAATTCCTGGTTGTAAGTCGCAATTCCAAGTTCTAAGTCGGAATTCCAAGTTCTAAGTAGAAACACCGAGTCGGAATTCCGAGTTCTAAGCTGGAATTCCAAATTGTAAGTCGGAAATCCGAGTTCTAAGCCGGAATTCTGAGTTGTAACTCGAAATTTTGAGCTGTAAGTTGGGTTCAGAGTTCTAAGTCAGAATACAGAGTTGTAAGTCAGGATTCCTAGTTTTAAGCCAGAATTCCAAGTTCCAAGTCGGGTTTCCAAGTTAAAAGTCGGAATTCCAAGTTTAAAGTGGGAATCCCGAGTTATAAGTCGGAATTTCAAGTTCTAAGTCGGAATTCCGAGTTCTAAGTCGGATTTCCGAGTTGTAAATCGAAATTTGTACTGAAAATAAACATAAAAATTTGTGTGGCTCTTCTACGCTTGGAATAGTAATTTGACAGATTTTTCTTAAAGCTCCAACTTAAAATCTGGAGCGAACTAATTTGCTCTTAACGATCTCAAACTGTGTTTTTGCTATAAATGAAATAAGGGAACGTTTTTAAGCAACTGGAGCAAGGAAATGTAATATTAAAACTTTGTGAGGGTTTCCCTGTAAAAATATTTGATTTTAGATTGATGAAGAAAAAACTCCACCCGCACAAACTACTTCGATCACATCGTTTTTCAAAATGACAAATAAAAAAGAAGAAAAATCCAAAGCTCCTCATGAATTTTTACGCAAAGATGTCTTAGTAGAAAAGTGGAACTTTAGACTGGTAACTTTAGGATTAATTATTGTGTAAGAATTTATAATTTTTTTTTTCACTTATTTGATTCTTAAGAATTAGTTTATTAAATTATTACCATTTTTTATTATTTTTTTAATTACCTGTTGTTTTTTAATGCCTAACCATAAAAATGATGTTGTATTAAAATTTGTCATGCACTTAGAAACTTTATTTTTCTTCTTTAATTACACTAAACCTTGATATGAATGGATTTGATGGTAAATGTATGCTTATTAGTTTGTTATTGAACCAGAGAAAAGGATATGGATATATCAAATTTTTTAAAATGTTAATAAGTCATTTTCAAAAAATTAATATGTAAAAATGAAATTGTCGTTAAATCCTTATAAAAACTAGAATGTCAGAATATAGGGTCATTCTGAAATTGACAATTTTCTTATTTTCCCCCGTATCTTTTAAGCGAGCGAAAATTTTGAAATTTTGATCTTACCACTTTCAGTTTGACCCTAAAAGAACACGTGGCGCCCAACAAACTCAAGGACTAGAATTAACGCAACGCCAATTTGTAGGCACAATGTTTGGTATAGTGATCTGTTTGTTTTTGTTTTGGAAAAACGTAAACAAATTGCCAGATCTCAAAAACCAAAATCAGGAAATTACCTTAAAAATGTAATAAAATTATTCAAAAATATTGGTTTTCGTGTTAATATAGGCAACATCAATTTGAATATAAACATTTATTAACATGACAGTTCCAAGCACCGGTAACAAAACGTTTAATAAAAAATTATAGTAAATCAGGTGTTATACGGCACTTCGATGTCATTTTATCTCTTTCTAGTAGGTTGTATTATTCAATAACACGTTCTGTAAACTGACTTGATTAACAGCAATCGAATTAAGCATCTAAAGTAAATGTCATATCTGTCTGTCACTTCAGATAATAAACAAAAATAGTTTTCCGGCTTTAAACATATTTTTTAGCAATAAAGAATCATCGGACTATAAAAATGTAAATTATGGTGCAATACCATAAACATTTAAGAAGTTATTATTTCCGGAGTGTTGTTATTCAGTGTGTTTCATCAATGTTGCCGGTGCAGTGTGTTTACAAGAACTATCCCTCCTTGCCCCCTGAATATATTAATGCCAAACAAGATTTGTTTACTTTATTTCTATTCAAGAATTCGTTGATTCTAACCGTGTTTTAAACCCGCATATCCTCACAAAAACGAAACGGTTTACGTATGTCACGCGTGTGTCAATTTACCTATTAATCGTTTAATACGCTTTTTGAGTTTAAATCCAAATGTAAGGTCTTTAGGGAGTCAAGTGATAAGTCAAAAAGATAAGATAAAAACCAAACTTTCCATTCAATAAGATATTAGCTGTTTCCAAGTCAACTTTAACAAGTAAATCTTTTCCTCTGATTTAAATATAATTGTACCTATTCATTCATTGGGAAGTTAACTAATTAAATCGAAAAATTTGCAATCCAAATAGTCGTTAAACCATAGAAAAAAGACATCACAGGCACCAAAACAATGGAAAAGCCGCGAATCCTCCATTATTTTAATTTGATACTTGACATAACAATTGAAATGACGTAATATGCCGTCATAACATCTTCTCCTACGTTACCGGTTCTCGCCAAAATTTGTTTTAAATTAAGTTGAAGCTGTATGTTTATAGTGGTATTTTTATTAATTTGTTTAGCGTTTTACTTTGCTTTTCGGTAGTTTTGTGACTCTAAAACTAGTTGAAGTTTAAGATAATTTGTTATATTAAAAGCCCATATCTTTAAAATAAGCCTAATATTTAAAAATGGCAAAAAATTCACAAAGATTGCAGGCTTTCTATTTAAATTTTGGCACGAAGTCACATTGCTACGTCATTGCGCAAAGCGAACCGATTTTGGATCGCTGGTGATCCTACCTTGTATTCATTGTGCCATGGACAAAAGGTGTTGAATTCAAATTTCCCGCTTAGCCGAACGACTTTCGGGTTTTGGGCTTAGCCGAACAACTTTCGAATTTGACGTAACAAGAAGAAAAACTTACTCGTTTCTTGTCGTGTACCGTTTATTTTTGTCTTTTTCTAAAGTTTTATTTTACGATTTGCGAGTTAAAAAAAGGTTTCTTTAATAGACTAAGTAATCAAGGGGCGTCTGCAGAACTGACTTTAGTGTCTGTGTAGTATTCTGTGATTGTGAATAGAAAAAATGGCTATAAAGCCTTCAAGTTAGTAAAGTATAAATTAGAGTTAAGTATATTGCAATTGCCAATTCTTGTCGGAGCCCGCTAGTTTTCAAATTATGACGCCCCACTGACAACCTCAAAATTGCATAAACATTCCTTAAATTACGCCGATTATCACTTAGGAGATTTAACCAGAAGTTATTCTGACATTTGTATTGTTATCCAACAGTCATTTACAGTGCTTCCCAGGTTTTTATATATATTTATTTACAAAATTAATACATTTTATAAATAAGCTTACATCTGTTCCTTGGCTTTCAAGCATAATTTTACGCAGCCGTCAGATGTCGTTTTCATCGCGCCCAATAGGGTATCTCCGTAATTGTTAGTGCTATCAAAAAAGTAATATAGGCGTCATATGCTGTCAAAAATGGGACACCCTGTACAGGGTGGCTCATAATCGGCGCTCATCATTGGGATTTGGGAAACCGTAAGAGATACAGGGTCGGTTAAATGGAGGCAAAGTTGCGCAATCTGATGCTCAATAAAATGCCGTTTTGCATTTTAAAAAATTCCGAATACTTCCGAAGATATTCGAAGAAAAAACCGAAATTTTTAATTTTGGTTTCTATTGTTTCCTGGCTTTATTTGTTAATATAACTTAAAATAAAAAACACATTTTTATGGCCACTTTTTCTGCTCTATAACTTAGTATGATTAAATATTGAATCTGACGTTTCGGCTTTTGGTGACCATCATCAACTTAATTTTTTTAAATACGGACCTGTTTTTTTTTAATGAAATCCTTTCATCACTCTTCAAACACTATATATCGTTACTTTGATATTTGCCGACGTTTCGTACAGAAAATTTCTTCACCAGAATATTTATTATTTTGAAGAACACTGATAAATAAAACTACTATGTTTTTTTACCACTAAAATATATTCACAATTATTGTTACTGCAGTTTCAACTCACAGAGTCATTTTCAAACAAAAATATTTTTCAGACTAAAGTATCAATACAAAAATAAGGTGAATTTATACCTCTAAGTGGTAAATATATTCTTAGGAAGCGGCGAAGCAATTAACAGTTTATTATGGTTTGGCGACAGTAAATAGCGGAGAAAATACAAGTTCGGTTTGGTCATTAAGCAGATGTACATTATTATTTTTATTGTCTTTGTATATTTCTAGTGATTCCAGATAGTTTAATTTATGGCCCTTGGTTGAATAGTGTAATATTTTTATATTATTTAAATTAGGGAATTTGTGTTTTGTTCTAAACAATGATTAGCAAAAGAGAGTCTGTTTTTTGTAGTCTATATGATCTAAAATGTTCTAAATAGCGAGTTTTTATGCTCCTACCGCTTTGTCCTATATAAAAGTTATCACATCCTGAACATTTCAACTATAAACTCCTGATTTATTAAATTTGTTGGTTTTATCTTTAGCGTTATAAATAATATTCGATATATTGTTCTGGAGATTTAAAAGCAACTTTAATATTGTGTTTGGATAGAGTGTTGGCTATTTTTTCTGATAGGGTGCCGCAATACGATAAGGATACATATTTTTGGTTATTTTCTTGATCTTTAATTTTTGATAGATTAATTGAAAAGCTAAGGTTTTTGTTTTTGGTTATTAATTTCTTTATGGTTTGTTTGAGAATTTATTTGATTGTGAATATTTTCAATGGTACAAAGTTCTCTCTGTAGCTCTTCTTCAGAGAGGCAAAGAGAGTGCTCTATGTATCATTGAATTGTATGCAGCGAGTTTATGTTGGATAGGGTGGAAAGAGTCATTGGGGATAGTAATACCTGTAAATGTTGGTTTTCGATAAACTTTAAAAGTGCACTGATTATTTACGGGATATGGTTAGATCTAAAAATTTATTTCATTGTTGTCTTCTTTTTCTAAAGTGAATTGAATTTTTGGGTGAACACTGTTAATATAATGTAAGAAATTCTGAAGTTGTCTGTTTGTACCTTTAAAGCATGCGAGAACATCGTCAACATATCTGACCAAAAGTGAATATGGTTTTTGCCAGATCTGAACTAAGAATTTTATTTTATATCTGACATGAAAATATCTGCAAAAGGGGCTAAGAGGCGAACCCATTGGTAGGCCTGTGTGTTGTAAGTAGAACTTATTATTAAACTGGAAATACGTCTGTGACAAACATGTTTCAAAAGAGGATAGAATTTGTAGCAATTATAGGATTAATATTGATTTTTGTAGAATTTCATCAGCTAAGCATTCGTTTGTTGGTATATTAGAAAACATGCTTTTATGTCAAAGGAAATAATATTCAATTATCAGGAGTTTTTTTGTTAAGTTTTTGAACAAGATCTATGAGTTGTTTAAGCTATTTTTTGGTTTAAAATTGGTTAGTTGTTTGAACATTGAGTTTAGGGTAATACTTAATTTCTAGTGGGGCTGTTTATGTATGATACAACTGGGCGAATAGGGTTTCCCGGTTTATGATTTTTTATAAGTCCATATAGTTTGGGAGCTTGGGGGTTCATATTAATCATTCTTTTTTGTCGTATTCTAAAAATTGCTGTTGTGTTTATTTATTATTTATTTAACCCTAATACCGCCCTGTACTACATTTTTAGGTGAGAGGGTAAAAAAAAAGAATAAACTTATTACATTTCCGTGATGTTTTTATTGCAAATCATTGATATCTAACAGCGAAAATTACTTTATTAACAGAATCTTTCATGAATATTAAACATAAAATACAAAAAGTAGACATCAAATTAGCTTACATAAAATTTTTTTACTATACTATCTTGATTCCCATATTAAAAATAAACATAATTTAATCACTATAACCTACTTTTTTGTATCTTATGTTTAATATTCATGAAAGTTTCTAATAATAAAGTAATTTCCGCTATTAGATATCAATGAGTTGCAATAAAAACATCACGAAAATGTAATAAGTTTATTCTTTTTTTACCTTCTTACCTAAAAATTTAGATCAGGGCCGTATTATGGTTAAATAAATATAAAATATTCTGTTCATGGAATTTTCTGTACGAAACGTCGGTAAATATCAAAGTAACGATATAGAGTGTTTTAAGAGTGATGAAAGGATTTTATTAAATTGAAAAAAAATCAGGTCCGTATTTAAAAAAATTAAGTTGATGATGGTCGCCAGAAGCCGAAACGTCAGATTCAATATTTAATCATAGTGAGTTATAGAGCAGAAAAAGTGGCCATAAAAATGTGTGTTTTACATTTTAAGTTATCTTAACAAATAAAGCCAGAAAACAATAGAAACCAAAATTGAAAATTTCGTTTTTTTTCGAATATCTTCGGAAGTATTCGGAATTTTTTAAAACGCAAAACGGCATTTTATTAAGCATCAAATTGCGCAACTTTGCTCCATTTAACCTTTTCTGTATCTCTTACGGTTTCCGAAATCCCAATGATGAGCGTCGAATTCGAGCCTCCCTGTACATGATGGATTTGCTAGATAAAAAAAAAGTTTAAACGAATGTATTATGCTGTATTACCAAAGGTTACAAATCGGTTTATATATTTGATTTTTGTTGCTGCTGAAATCGATGATATTCTTTAGCCTTAAGGCTTGAATATTTATGAATCCCGTCGCATCTTGTGGGCTAAACCCGGCGTGTTTATCCATGGATACTAAATCTTCATTGTAAAGTGAATTTTTCGATGATCTACCCAAAAAGTTACTAAAAATTAAAACAACATTATGTCAATTATTACAGTCAGTTTTCTTATAAAAAAATTCTGTATTTGGATGATATTTAATTGAAAAACCAATAAGAAATAGAAACAAACGTATTTATATTTTTTATGTGTTTTTAGGCATAAGAGTATATATGTTAATGTGTCGAAATTAAACTAAAATTTTTCTTGTTTCTTCTTTAAAACACAATATTTATGGTTAGAAAAGAAATTAATACATTAAATTAACTACTGTAAAGCTGGGTTTTCACTGCGCGAAAATTATACGCGAAACTAGTTTCGCGTTGTGAATACCTATCTCGAAACTTTTTGCGCAAAGACTTTTCGAGGTGAACGAATGGCTAGTCGGTTTTTGGGTGTGAATTACAGTGTTTTTAAAGCTTCAAAGTGAACCAGGAGGACTGCATTCGCCTCGTATCGCGCAAACTTATGGCTCAACTTGTTTCGCCTCTATGTTGATATAGTTTGCTCGAAACAGGGAATAATTCTTGCGAAACTGTTGCGCGAGTTTTATTCACGCAGTAAAAACCCAGCTTAAGGCAAACATTAAAATTTAAGATATGGTTTCTGTTTTTAACTTTCTCTTTGCTTTAAGAAACGCCTTCTGCGGTTTGATATGTCTTTTAAACTTGCTATTTGAATATTTTATTTTGTGTATTTTTTTAATTGTTTAATTATTGGTCCTTTTTATTTTTATATTACATGCCGAATGTATATGATACGAATACTTACCTGAACCTTTATAAACCTCAATTTTGACAGTTCCTGTAACTGTTTCTGCAGCTAAATCGAGACATGCTCTTGTATATTGCCCTTCCGGAGAAAACCAGAAACCATTGTACACATAATCGGATAATCTAAAAAAAGTACAACAATAAAAATTTCTTCCGCTCGTCTTAGGTTGTATCATCTTTATTTCCGATAATTCAAGAAAATGTACCTCTTAAAGCGACTTAAAAAAGGCGTTATATTGATTTGACAAAATGGTTATTTAACAATTTAAAGGTTTGTAAAATACATATTTTTGTTAAAAAATTTTTTGTGTTCTTTTAAGTTTTGAGATATTGACGTTTTAAATTAAAAAAATCGGTAATATCTGAATTTACTTTTTTTCTCGACTTTTTGCTGTTTGACGACCAATTTTACCTTCCGATTTTTGTTCTGCGGAACACTACACTACATTTTTTTGTGGACCTGTGTAATTAGCAATGTGCCAATATTATAACAACGATATAGATGACTTGCAATGAATTGTTTTTTTTTTATTCTTGAAAACAAGCAAGATAGAAAAAATATCAGGAGACAAAAAAGTTGTATTTTTAGGTGCTAAATCTAAAAAAATATAAAAATTGCAAAAAGGCAGTGGCGTACATTTTTTCCAAATTATTTTCGATAAAGTGTCCCCTTAAACGCCACTGGCCTTAATAATTTTAATTTCATTAGGCCTAAAATAGTTCCTTATTACTAGAAATAACACTGACAAATCTCAAGAAAATCGTCCATAGGGTATTTAAGATAATACAAAAAATACTATTTTTTTAAAAGCTAACCTATATCTAAGAAACTATGCATTTTCGGACCTATATTTATAAAAACTTTTTTTTAAATAATTTTTAATGATTAATCAGGTCCTGATTTTATTTTTCGAACACCCTGTATTTACATATGATAATCTATTAGGGCTTCCAAACAAATATACAAAATTTGATGAGCGTTAGTACCTATGTATGTACGCATTTCTTCGAAACTAATAATCGAATTATGATCATTCTTTTTCTATTGCTCATTAGCTCGAAATTATGAACTAATAGCACAAAAAAAAATGTCCTGACTATTTGACGAACCATGGTATTCCTAGGTATTTTGGCGCAATGAATTTAAATCCGGGGTCAGTTTTTCCGCATCACGTCAGGAAAACGAGATTTTAATGTCATTTAAAGATCAAAATCTCCCCCTGGGCCCAGGGTCGGCACAGGGGAAGAAAGTGGCCCTAGAGATTTAAGCTCGCAAATTTCGATTTCCCTGCCAAGACGTTTAATTTTGACGCCGGATTTGATTTGAGTTGGTCGCGATTAACTCGGCGATGACGGAATGATTCAAGATCTCGAAGGAAGAGCACTGCGTAGAGCCTGGTGTCACCACGAGGAGTAGAAAGTGGCTCTGGGGATTTTCATCTGCAAAAATTTGCATTTCTTACTGAAACGTTGAACTTAATTTTGCTCTGGCTGGATCGCGGTCAACCCGCAGTGACCTAGTCAGTATTGGAGTCTCAGGTGAACATTGAAGAGGACCCATATGTTCTGTTGATGGCCGAAGGTAGCGAGACTTCGACTTTTCTGCTAAAGCATTTAATTTTGACAAGAGGTTTGTCGAACCGGAAAATTTTAATTTAGAATTCATAGATCACAAATTCAGGTCCAGGGTTGACAAGTACATAAGAATACCACCGTTGCAATCCATCGTGCAAAATTAGACTTTCCACCCCTCCCTATAGGTAGTTTTGATCCTAGAGGGTGACTTTTAGTAGGGGAAAAACTTTTCGACTACAAATTCGGGTCTAGCGTTGAAAAGTACATAGAAATACCGTGGTTGATCATCTGGCATCCACAAATCCATCTTCCACCTCTCCTAGGGATAGTTTTTGGCCTTTGGGGTGAATCCAAGACATGTAGGGCTTCTTCCTGATTTGGATTTAGCGTCAAAAAATACATGGGAATATGATGGTCCGACCCACGGATCTCGACATTTTTTTTGTGGGGTTATGACCTTAAAGGTGTGGTTCCTTCCAAGCGGCCGTCGCATGCGACTAACGCATGCGGCCGATGTTTAATCGGGTGGTTTCTTAGGACCGCGGAAACTCGCGATAGCAAAATTATTAGTGAAAGGGAATAATCTTTGGTAAGAGTCGTGATGGATGATCTAGCAATATATTTATTATTAGAAGAAGGAGGAAGAGGATGACGAAATACTATTACAATTAGCCAATCTGAAACATAGCAATGCCTCTATAAATTCAATATTTCAGCAAAGACGCAATGAGGGTCGTTATACTACATTAATAAATCGACATCTGCAACAGGATGAAGTAAAATTTAGAAAATATTTTAGACTGAATAAAGCAGAGTTTAGTTTTATTCTTGACTTAATAAAAGACGATATAAAGTCCGAGCCAGACAACAGAGTTGAATATCCAATAACCCCAGAGGAAAAATTAGCCATTGTATTAAGGTAAATCTGTACAGGGTGTACCAAATTCGAGTCTTATCATTAGGATCTCGGAAACTTAAAGAGATACGTGGTCGGTTAAATGAAGGCAAAGTTGCGCAATATGATGCTAATCAAAATGCCACCTTAGAACTTTAAAATTTTCGAATACTTACTTTTGGAAAAACCGATTATTCGCAATTTCGTTTTTATTTTTTTATGACTTTATTTGAATCGATGTAACAAAATAACTTTTACATTTTTATTGCTACTTTTTCTGTTCTACAAGATAGTGTTATTAGATTTATACACCGACGTTTCGTCTTTGAGCTGTCATCATCAACTGTTTTTTTTTAAATACGGCCCTGGATTTTTTAATTATGTATTTTAGGAGCCATTAAGTTCCCAAAACCAATGTATTGCACTTATTCGAAAAATTTATATTAATGGCAATTTTCATAACAAACCGTATGTAAGAGAGAGTCAGACAATATATTTTTGGCAGGATCTTGGGAAAACATTAAACTGATTTTTTTGAATAAGTGCGAAACATCATTGGATTTGGGATCTTAAAAGCTCTTAAAATACGTAATAGAAAATCCAGGATCATATTTAAAAAATAAAGTTTCAATTTTTAACAATTAAAAAAAAACACCGGATATTCCACACAAAACAACACAAACAAAATATCAGTCGCAGACACGACTGCGTCTACACTGCTTCTTCAGCAGTCCAGTCGCATCAATCGCAGTCGTTGACAGCGGACGCATACGACGGCCGCTTGGAAGAAACCAGGCACATTTAAAAACATTAGTAGGAGTGCTTTGCCGCTAACGTAGTGCGTTAGCCGCATGCGGCGGCCGCGTGGAAGGAAACATACCTTAAAATCTCGTTTTTCTGACGTGATTGGGAAAACTGACCCCGGATTTGTATTCAGGGCGCAGAAATACCTAGGAATACCATGGTCCGGTCAAATAGTTGGGACATTTTTGTTTTTGTAAACCTGTGTATTTTTAATACATACTGTTGCGGACTTTAAAAATATTTGGTTCGCTTAAAGAACTGTAGGAAGTTTAAAATATTTAATTTAGGTTAATCATTTATCTAAATAAATTTTCCTAGTTTTTCCCCATACCGACGGCCATTATGAAGTGTGCCCGCTAGTTTTTGAGTTATGACATAACCTCAAAATTGCATAAACATTTCTAAAATTCCACCGATTTTCACCTAGGAGATTTAACCAGAAGTTATTCTGTCATTTGTAATGTAAATAAATTTTATAATAACCTTTCAAGCATCTTGCCAATACACACAATTTATTTGCATTAACCGAACTGATCAATCATAAGATTTTGAGGATTAAAATAACTGTATACGGACAGTGTATACGTAAAAAGTTCCCCTATTGCTACTTACCGGTTACTAAGAGATTGTTTTATCCTGTAAATTTCTTTATCTAAGCAAAATACTTCTAAATCAGTATGAGCCTGGTGAAGAATTGTCCCTCCTGGAGTTTCATAAACACCACGCGACTAAAAAACAAAAAGGTTTTATTTAACCACTTTTGTACATATTTAAATTATTTTGGAAATCACAAACCACTTTGGCTTACTTTTAGACCTAAGAACCTATTTTCAACAATATCTATACGACCAATTCCGTGCCTACAACCAATTTCATTTAATGCAATAAATATATGTAAGGGTTTGTTGTAACTCCACCCATTATCAGTTTTTAAAAGAATCGGTGTCCCTTTTTCAAAAGTAATTTCCAACCTGAAATTTAAAAAAATATATTTTGTAAATTAACGTAGTTCACTCGAGACAGTCGTACACCAAATTATCGCCTTATAGTAAGCAAAGTCCGGCCCGTCTACAATTCAAACCCCAATTTCGGATGGACATCTTTTATCTTCGTCTCTTCCATGCCATTCTCTTTCTAACAGAAATTGATTGTTGAACGGGCCGGGACTAGTACCAGGACGGATCATTATATTTTTTCCAATTTTAGTTTAATTTGTGATGCAGTATTTTGAATGGACCCCAAATTTAGCGCTGTTACAAATAAGATCACAACACATGAGGTCTGTTCGTTATTCAGTTATATTTTACACTTTTTTGACCCACCTAGTCCTAAAATACACCTTCCATAAGGTCGATTACGTAAAAAAAAAAGATAAAATAATGTACACTTTTTCTTACAAACATACCTAGTAAACTTTCAAAGATCAATATCTTTTTTAACAAAACGGTTAAAAAATTTAGATTTAAAAAAATAATAATACTTTAATTTATATTGCATTAGTTTTTAAAAATTATCGTAGAAACCGTTTTCGAGATATTTCGAAATGAATCCATGGCTTTCATACATCATGACGGATATCAACAATGGTAATTATGCACAATTTAATTGTTAATATCTCGCTTCACAGATATATACAGATAATAGAAAAATTATATATTTTTTTTCAATTAGATAGACACTTTTATTATCCCTATGTCGCAGCCAACTAGCTTAATTAGCCGTTTAATCAACAGCCTAGCCTTTTTACTAAACAGCGCCTTTTAACTAGAGGCCTGAATGATATTCGGCCGTAACGTTTGTTACAACATTTAATAAACTGGCTGGCTAATGCTTAGGCCAATCGTACGATAGGGTGACCATGTGACAGAAAGAACAAAGATGAAACATCTGACATAAGAAATGATTTATTAAATATACTTAAAATGTAACATATTACTGTTCTTTGGAAATCATGAGATCAGATGTGGTTAGTTGTGGTTAGTTTTGGTCAACAAGTTTTCGATAGAAATTCGCTTTAAAAATTAAATTGCTCGCTCACAGCTAAATTCACATTATTATTGTCACTACACTTTACCATTGTACTATTTTTCATTAAACTTTGAAAAACACCATCAAATTTGTTGTTTGTCTAGGCCATATTGACAGTTTGGAGAGTTTTGGTGCTAGGTGGCAATAAGTGGATCTAAATTGAAATGAACAGGCTAGGCAAGTGATAAAACGTCATCGATCCAAGTCATTCGCCTAGCGGTTTGATTAAATGGCTAAATATCATTCAGGCCGCTAATTAAAAGGCGCTGTTTAGTAAAGGGGTTAGGCTGTTGATTAAACGGCTAATTAAGCTAGTTGGCTGCGACACCTATATTTAAATTTTATTTAATTTTTACGAGCCGTTTTACAAGTGAACTCCTTTAATTAATTAATATAAAAAATTGGAAAACAATCACATTCGTAAGATAATAAAACATTCAGTAAAGGCCAAAGCCATTTTTTTTGTTAATTTGAAAAAATTTTATCGTCAAATCCCAAATTTCGCAAAATTATCTATGTTTTTCTAAAAACCATGGACAGTTAAATTTTTTTCGTTCAACAATTTTCTTATGAAAATATTTCAGATGCAGATAATGTTTCGAAATTTGTGATTAACGATAAAATTTGATCAAAGTCACGAAAAAAATACAAATAGAGAATTCGCTTTTAACACTAAGATTTTTCTTCCGGGGGTGCTGCAAAAAAATTAACTTTTTTTGCAAATTCCAAAATGAAAATTTTCTCTACCAAAGTGTTTTCCTTGAGGCCAATAGATTTGGAAAATATTTGGTGTTGGTCTCGTGCTGCTGGAGCCGACACTGGCTAGAGCAGGGATGGGGAAACTTTTTCGTTCGCGTGCCAATATTTACGAATGAAATATATGGCGGGCCAAGTAGTTACATTTCTGGCTATATTTAATAATGAAACAAAAAAATATAGGTACAATGATCATTTATTGTATAATATTACAAAACAATTTCTACAATAATAATATTAAGACAATTTTAAACAATAATTAATTAGCCGTCATGTAGACGGTTACGGAGCGCTGGATTTTGTGGGTACGTGAGACTTATGGAACTGTTTGTGGTTCTCCATGATTTCATCATAAGTGGGCTCCATTTGTGATGATGAAATTTTTAGCACCGAGAAAAGATGGTCATCGGTAAGCCTATTACGAAGACTGTTTTTTCTTATTTCATTATGAAAAACGTTTGTTCGCACAAATAACTTGTACCAAACATAGCCATTATTTTTTGGGCGTGAGCAACTATATTCGGGTATTGTGACCTAGACAAGGACTTATAAAATTCCAGTTAACTGGTATTAAGAAACAGTTGCTTCAAATGGCTGTTGCATTGTATCTCAATTAGTTCAAGTTGAAGGTCATTGGGTGTTTCATCAACGTTGACATTAAAAGGCATCGAAAAAATATTTAAAGACTGCTCAATGTTGTTAAATTCTTAAAATCTAATATCGAACTCGTCGTGTAGTTCCTTAAGTTGTTATGCAAACTTATTTAAGTGGTCTTCTGAGACAGGTAATATACTGCTCAGTTTTGGAAAATGAGTAAGTTCATTTTTAGCTACACAACTACAAAACAATTTAAGTTGCAGTTTGAATGCCTTCAAGTGTCCCCAAAGCTCATCTAAGAACTGATTTTTGCCCTGAAGTTTCGTGTTTAATTTATTCAGGTGGGACAGCAGGTCTGTGAAAAACGCATAATCAGATAGCCAATTTTTGTCAGACATAATATTAAACTCGTCCCATTTGCCTTGCAACACCAGGAAGTCTTGAATCTCTTTTCTTAAGTTCCACACTCTCTCAAAGGCATTACAACATCTTAACCATCTCACTCTGGTAGAGCAGATTAAAAACTCACTTTCAGTGGCTTTTAGAAATTCTTGGAATTCTCGATGCATCAAACCGTTACGTTAGTAATATTATACCTGGTGCGTACAAATTAACGTGCGATTTGAAGTAAGACAAAACACCGATTGTCGTCTGTCACATTTCAGTGTGGGTATGGCAGCGTCTGCGCGCGGGAAGTTCGAGGGAGTACGTCAGGGGTGGGGGTTTGTTTATGTCTACCCGGCGCTGCCTGCTGTCGCGGAATAATACGATTTGTGCACTGCTATGCTAATGAAAATAAACTTTTAATTTATGTTTTTTTTTTTAGTTCGCGGACCGGATTGCAACGCTTCTTGGGCCGGAGATGGCCCGCGGGCCGTAGTTTCCCCATCACTGGGCTAGAGAATATTTTTTCACATTTAACAAATGCATTTTCAATAGAGTCCGACCGAAACTGGTTTTCCGGCCGAAACCGAAACTCACTCGGTCAAGTATAAAATTCCTTAAATTACTGAATTTTGGTGCATTTTACCCATTATCCTGCATTAATTAGGACATGGAATGGAAACAGTATATTAATTTTGTTGTAATTATTTATTTTAATTTTATCTTTTAGGTAAAGTGTGTTCAACAATATAGTGCCTACAATAAAAGGGGACTGATGGTGATAATAAACTTCTTAGGTAAAAATATCTCAGGTATTGGCAAGTTTGGGTAAAGAATGCAGGTCAGGATTAAATTTGCAAAAATAATTTTTTAATAGAATCGCATATTAAAGGATATTCACAATAAAATTTAATAAAAATTTTAATATAAATTAAATTTACATTAAAATAAAATTTAGTTCAGTTTCACTGTCAGTGTCGTCTACATTATAACAATAAATTATTATTTTATAATAACATTTAAATATCGATATAAAATTTAAATACATATAATAAATTTTGTCAATTAAAATTAAAGCTATAAGGAATATAATATGTTAGTTCAATTTCATATATTTTCAATATATCAATTCAGTTTCACTATCACTATCGTCGTCTACATTAATTATAAGGGGTTCTATGTTAGTATGAAATGCCCTGTATGAATCCTCCACTTTTATAACATGGTTTATTGTTCTTTTCCAACAATCAGCGTCTGGGTCATCTATATTTTGCCGGATTAATGCAATTACAGAAGGACATAATGTAGGTGTAGTATTTTGGGTCCGGATTTTGTTCTTTAGTTTTCTCCACAATCGGGTTGAATACGCAGTAGTAAGGAGGAAGACGAAGAACTGTATGTCCTTTGGATGCTGCAATTGTGTCACATACATATGTCTTCTGTATGTTAAATGCCCTTAGAACCTCTAAAAGCTGCGTTTATTTATATCCTTCTTCAAAGTAGATGTTGTTTTGGAGCATAAATTCCTGGATTTCCGCTTTTGTGTTTGAAGAGCCTGGAACCTTCTTCAATTGGCGACTATGGTAACTGGCATTGTCCATAACTACGACACTATGCGGGGGAATATTTGGCAGTAAAGTGTTTTCGAACCAATCTTCGAACGATTCGGCTGTAGTATCTTGGTGGTAATCCAACGACGAATCTTGAATGTTCTTCGCCGAAAGTCCCAAACTGTTTTGAATCCAACCATCTTCTGATCCAGCATGAATAATCGTGATCCGTTTTCCTTTGTTCGATGGAGCTTTTGATTGGCATCGCACTGTTCCATCGGTCCATCCTTTTGCCGGCGTATCGTGGGTATCATACCAGGTCTCATCCAAATAGATTATTGGTCTTTGTAGAGACCTGTAATCTTTTATGGCAGTCAAATATTCAAAACGCCATTGCCTAATCCGTTGGGATTCCATAATAACTTGCCTTTTGTCAATTTTGCAGTATTTGAAACCTAGTTTGGATAAAAGTGTCCATAGGTTTCCAATTGATATCCTTATCTCAGTGGAGCTCCTTAGTTTTGTTTGCAATGATCTGATAGTAGGCACCAAGTTTTCTTCGTACATACAGTAGATAGTTCTTCTTATCAAATCTTTATCACCGTCATCAGTGGTTCTGGAAACACCACTATAGTTTCGTTTTTTCGTCTCGGATGAATTGGCCTCGAAATGTGAACTCTCCCCTGATGATTCCGGTATCCTGTCAAATCGCTGGTTTCTCTTACAGCAGGAGTAAAGCCCAACCCCTTTGGACCAGCTTCTGAGAACATGTCTGACGATTTTTTGGCATCAAGGGATAAAACTCGTCGTCGAACAGGAACAGTAACACAGGGCGCCGCTGTTGCAGTTTCCCAAGGACGAAACATTTTTCACAAAAATTATTAAACAGCACAGACTAACTCTCACTACGGGAACACGAATATAAATGATTATACTCAACCCAAATTATACAAATACAACGGCGGGCGTAATTTCGGCCGGTAATCCCCTCGCCAAACCTGGCCAAAGCAAAGGACCATCTAATGACATAGGTAATTTCGGCCGAGGGTAATATTTATGGTAGGATTACCTAGAGGCGTATTAAAAGTGGTGGAGTGCGTTGGAGGTGCATCAAGAAAAATTTAAAGTGTTTAGCTAAATTGTATACTGTTGGTGCCGAATTTACAGTAACCAGGAGTGAGTTAACTCACAATCATGAACCAGATCAACGTTCTGGTTAGTTTTACTATAGTTTCTAAGTGTATAATAGTATGCAAGTACCTATATTTTAGTTGTATACATACATTACGTTCTGCTTTTTCTCTCAGCATTTGTCTTTGATTCTGGATTAATAAAAAACTTGTACCATTTATAGGACATATTTTATTTGGTAATTATTCCGTATCGCTGTTTCGGTTTGTTTTAAAATTTCTTTTACAGGCTACTTATTGGATACCATATAATATTAATCCGGTGGGGAAGCTCCAAAAAAAATGTTTCAATATTTTTTTATTAAAAAAAGCCCCCGACCCTACGAAATCGGCCAGAAAGGGCGGTCATGGGTTCTGGTTAGTTAGGGCAGCTTTTTATTTTTCTTATTTATATTTTTTAATGTTTGAAAAAATTTGGGCCGGAGGGGGGGTATTAGAAAAGACCCCGATTTGGCAACACTGCACACTAGAAGTTGCTTTCATCAAGTGGAGTTTCGCATTATGAAGAAAATCAATGGTGATTTTAAATTTTAAAATAAAAAAACAAAATATTCAAACATGTTCTTGAAGCTCCCCCACCGGATTATTATATGGTATCCACATAAGTAGCCTGTAAAGAAATTTTTAAAAATCTTTTAAACAGCCGAAACAGCGATACGGAATAATTACCTTTTATTTTACCTGCTCCTTTCGGCCGAAAATACTTATCCAAATACAAGAACCGATCCTGTATGCAAATTTTGACTATAAACAATAAACCGTGACAGACGATCGCAATAAAAGTGGTTTATTACCATCAGTCCCCTTTTATTGTAGGCACTATATTGTTGAACACACTTTACCTCTTATATAAAAATAATAATTACTAAAATTACGGCCAATTTTGGCCGAAACCGAAACCGAAACTTTCGGTCGGACCCTAATTTTAAAGCTCTGCCCTCGTGCAGCTCGACGGACGTCTCGGTGAGCTTTATATTTTCTTTGTATAACGAGAAATCTGGCAGCAATATATCACACAAAAAGAATATTATTGTTGATTTAACTTCTTGGAACACCTGCATGTTGGTCCGACTTAAGATAGAAAATACGTATTTTTACCAAGACAAAGAATGGTAGCGGCAAAATAAAATCTATTTTTTTTTTAACAGAGCTTGGAAGGAATTGAATCACCAATACGAACCACGATTTATCGAATTACAAATTCGGATCATCTTTAGTTTTTATACTTATGAATGGTAAGTAAGATTCGAATGATATTACATAATCCAGATAATTAATCAAGCTTCAAAGATTTTAGCACGGAGCCTGAACCGCGAAACATAATCTAGCCCAGAGGTTCTCAAACTTATTTTATCCAACGCCCACTTTGAAAATCAGTTATTTTGTAGCGCCCCCCATTTTTTTTCACCTTAAAAATCTCAATAACATATTAGTCTCGCCTGGAGTTTAATTAAATCTATATTCTAAACGACACTTTTCTTACCAGAGAGAGCACTAATAATGCAACTCTACAATATTAGGAGTATCTTTTATTCAAAATTAACAATAATCAACATTGAGCAATAATAATTCAACCTTACAATATTAAGAGTATCGGGGTAGCGGGCGGAGTGGCGGGAGGGCGAGCGAGTGCGATGCGCGCAAGCGGCGGAACGTCTTCTAGAAGTGGGATTTATTTGTTTTTTCCAAAAAAAATCGTTCCCGATTCCTTTCACGATTATTTTATTTTCAAAAACTATAATTAAAACTTACAAATGTACCTCCAAATTAAGTCTTTGTTCAAAAGAATGTTAAAACAAATAAAAAATAATTCAAAATAGGTATATAGCCAAAACTGACTCGAACCGACATTACCATAAATTGTTTGTCTAATACACCTCTGGTAATGAGCAAAATCAAAATACATGTAAGTCGTAGCACGAAAACGACCAATTTCCTATAAAATACCTTATGAACAAGCGAATCTAAACGGTTCATTTTTCATCCCAGAGCGATCGACAAGTGGCTCAAAAAGATTCGAATCCATTGAAAACAGCTTATTAATTTGTTCGTTATCAGTACACTGATGGTTCTTTTGAACGAATCGTTGCAACCCCCATACCTCTAGTCACGTCAGTCGCCGACCGGTCCGAAAGCCGCGGTTTTTTGTTTGGGCACCTGTACTCCGAAACACGGACCGACAAACGATGACGGACTAAAAAATACAGGATTGCACAAATAAATTGTACAATATTTGTTCACGCCATACGTGAATTATAATTGAACCTTCTAAGTTTAAAAATATTAAATGTGTAATATATGTTTAGTTTATACTTATACAATAAAATAGGATAAAAATATGAACTAATAAATGGATGTTGTGTAGTAGAAGGATTTAAATTTCAGTGAATTTTAAAATATGAAGTAACTGAAGTTACAAATCATCCATCGTCCCCTTAAATCACATCAGCGCCCCCCAATTTTTTCTGGGTTCCTTATCGCCCCCCTCCAGATCTCCAGCGCCCACAACGGGGCGTTATCGCCCACTTTGAGAAAGACTGATCTAGCCTCATTTTGAAGTGCTGTAACTCTTCGCCAAATTAGTCTTGAATATTCTTCAAATTTAAATATGTTATTTCTGAAATCAACATGAAACCACCCTTAAATGGAACATTTTTTAGAACTGTATTCCAAAACCTGCAATGCTAGACCTTCATAAGGTTTTTAAATGTGATTCTTGAGATAATCTCAAGCAACCTATAAATGGCACATCTTATTGTAATTTTACAGGAAGTTTTACAAGTACCGTTTAATAATTTCTCTGCTTGCGGAATAAAAAATGTATTAAAATTTTAAATTCATTTTTGTAAGACACCCTGAATAGAAAGAAATAATAAAATGTACCATTTAAAAGTGCTTTGGGGTTATCTAAAGAATAACATATTAAAATATTATGAAGATCGAGCAATTAAAACTTTTGAGATCAAATGCAAGTAAAATGTATGACCGTTTTTGGTTATGAAAAAAATGTTTCTTTCAAATGTTCTTTCTCTGGACCCGGAAAACAACATATTTTGGTTAAAAATCATATGTTAGGTGTGTTTATCTTATTTAAAGATTTTAATATGCAGATGTTTTATATTTATTTATCTTTATTTCCTAAAACGAATGTGAAGCTGATTAAAAATCTTGGTTAAAAATTTGGAAATCTAAAATGGCAGGTTCAATATGGCGGATTTTGGCATTCATAAACCTATTTACCTCAGATTCAGGATATAAGGGTTTTTAAGGGTGCTAGGTCAAAATTTGGAAATTTAAAATGGCGGATATAAAATTATTAATTATTAAAATTAGAGATATAAGGAATCGATTCCTTTTTAAATCGGATCCGGATCATTTTAAAATTATTTAACGAATCCGGATCACTGATCGTATTTTTAAAAGGTGATCGATTCCAGCCTTCGGATTCTTCAAAAGAGATCGATTCCTGGATTCGATTCCAAACCCAGCTCTGCTCATCAAAAATATTAATATTTCTTCCGGTTTTTAAATTTTTTTAAAATTTTTAAGGAAACTAAATTTAATTTTTTTTAGAAAAAGATAATATATTGTTTCAGATTTTTGTTAGTGTTTAGTTTTTTTAGAAATGAAAAGGTTAAATTATTTTATTTGGTTAATAATTTATTAAAAAATAGGGTTTCCTTATTTTTCCCTTTTCAACTCCATTGCGGGTTATCCTGAGGGGTGGGGACATCCTTTTTACATTTTCGGCATTGTATAAAATAATTCTTGGTAATTTTGACTTTTAGACTTTTATTTTTTACATTAAATATTAAAGGAAAAAAATCAAAATCAGTTTTAGTTTTGATTCAAATTAAAGTTGACAGCAGTTAAAGGTTAAAAGTTGTCATTATTACGTTACGTAAAGTTTACCAAAAAACGTTTGTAAACCAGATTCCAATAAAATTAAAACAATGTTTTTTTTTTGGGGTTAGGAAAATATTAAATCATTTCAATATCATACCTTCTACTTTTTACCGGCGCAGCTTTAGGATCTTGCGTCGCTAAGAATAAATTACTGGGCGGTTCAGTATTCGGATTTTCCAAAACTCCCGACTCGTAACTTATGTGCATCAAATTCTCATCCATGCTCCAGGGGGCCTTTGGTGTAACAGAGACCGGGATGTTGTTTGCGGCGGCATATTTTAGGAGGTCTTGACGTCCTTCAAATTTTCTTATAAACTTTTCTTCACGCCACGGTGCTATAATCTAAAAAAATGTGGTAATTGTCTCGAAAATTGCCTCCTCTCCGATTTTGACCAAATTTGGATTTCTAGGGGCGTTAATTACGAATTCGAAAAAAATATTTTTTTCGGCAACGTTTCGTTTTCGAAATATTCTCATCAAAGTTGAAAATCAAACTAACCTCATTTTCACTATATTCCCCTTGCTTTTTGTATGCAATTCGTGATTTTTACACTAAAGTGGCCCACAATATTATTTTTCTAACATTAACATTAACCTTTTAAAACCTTGTATTTTTTTTTTTTTTTACCCTTTTTTCCCTTAAATTCGAACTTTTAAATTCAAACGACCCATATTTGTAAAACCTAGTGTATACGGTTCCGGGTACTTCCGTTGAAAGTATTGAATTAAAGGAAAAAAAATTAAAAAAAATTTGCCAATTTGTGTAAAAATTAAAAAATTTTGCAAAAAGAAGGAGGAATAGTGTAAATAATCAGATCAGATCAGTATTAAAATAAAAATTCGGTGCTTTTTGAAAAAAAAAAAAAAAAAAGTAGCTAAA